>CM060831.1:127147500-127297500 GCA_030762175.1 Metallyticus violacea
TTATATGACAAACATTTTGGGTGAGCAAATGTAATTTCAGATCAAATGTTACATGTATCAATACGAGAAAATTTCAAATAACATTTTATTGCATAAATTGATCACTTCCCTAAGAGGTTCTTTTAGAGTCCTTTATTTTTTGTGGCTGTAAAATCTAATCAGTAAATATAGGCAGTAACAGTTTATTTTGGAATATCGTCTGAATTTTTGTCGTCTTCTAACTCGCGATGAGTCGGAAGATGGCCAAATTCAGTTTACAGGAATGCAATGTCAGCCAAATTAGCAATTTAGCCTCTATTCTCGCAACACTCCAAACTCCAGTGTGACCAAGGGTAGCACGTCAAACAATGCACTATGTAGACGCAGCCTGAAATAACAGTTGCAGAATCAGGGCTAACGTTTGCACAGGAGCACCTGCTCTGCAGTAAGTAGAGGTTGGCCAGATGGAAACTGTTTGTAATGGTCTCCTCGATGCAGGTGTGAAGCGTTATGAATTGTAACTGCGGTGGCAGGAACACGGTCTTTGAAGTACAAAGTGCGCTGCAAATATTAGTAACACCTGACATTCTATTTAATGAACAGACAAAATCCTCATTTCAAAGTCAATCAGGTCCGTACTAACAACCACAAGCAAAGGCCCACTTACGTAAACAGGGAAAGCGTTTTTGTAGCTTTGTAACTGCACATATGCCAAAGTTCAAAAGGTATTTAGGTACCGCGATGATAAAGCATCAATTCTGCTTCTCAATTGCTTTCAATTATTCTATCCGTATCCAATAATATAATTAGTGCGTCATTTTAAACGTAAAGATCAATAAGTTTAATAGTAAAAATCGCCATGTACCTTTTAAACATCTGCCTATGGGTATAGTTATATAAAAATGTAATTTTTCAACTTTCATAAGCATTTTATTAAATAATAAGGCAAATTTTACGCAAGTTGCACAAATTTCCCCAATTATAGACATAATTTCTAAATAAAAATGTCCAAAAAAATTAAAACTACCCTTAATCACTAACACACCTTTGCTACTATTTTACTCTTAGACGATGCATTTCTATAGCATAATGACAATTTACACTTTTTAAAAAAGTTTGCCTTAATTTTATATCCATTTTTTAAATTTTAATTACATATTATAATTAACCTCTCTAAGATCTAATTTTCCATGGAAATAATTTATTTTTCATTATAAAGAGATATTACACCGTATTTTATTTCCCAAACATAGTCTTTATTCTATTATATGTAGGAAAATTACATACTATAAAGTAATTTTTTTGAAAAATAACATCTTAGAGAGTTAATTGACAGTATATAATAAATTGTGAAAAATAATTGTGAAAAAATTAAGACAATTTTTACATGTATTGTAAATTACATATACATTGGGGTGTATAAAAATATATATTTGCATCTTGAATTAATTGTTCTTTGGTATCAAACAAAATGTTTACGAAAATTGATTTAATAAATTTTTCATATAATTGTGCGCATAGCCAGACGTTTAAAACGAGATAGCTGTGTCTGGCCATTTTTATAAATAACAATTTTGGCATTTACATTTAAAATGATGTAAGGATTATCGCTTGCACCAAATTCTTATCTGGTGTCTTCCTTATCTGTTAAGTAACTAATTGCAGCTGTAACTTCCCTCCGCTGTATTCAGTTGTTCAGATATAGTTGCATAAAAAGGATGGGTAAAAAATTGTGACGTGTTAGAAATGGAGTATCGAGTTGTTATTAAGTTCTTCACAAAAGAACGACTTACTCCAAATGAAATCAAACAGCAACTGAACGGTGTATATGGGAATGCATTCCCCCCATATTCTACCGTAAAAGAATGGGCCAATCTCTTTGGAATAGGTCGAGAAAGCATTGAAGACGAAGAGAGTGCAGGTCGGCCCTTGGAGGTGCTCACTTCCGAAAACATCGATCTTGTGGGAGGAGAAATTATGGAAGACCGGCAGCTCAAAGTTACAGAAATAGCAGCAAGGTTGGGCCTCTCTAAAACAACAGTGCTTCGAATTATTCATGAACATTTAAACATGAATAAGGTTAGTGCCTAAAATTCTTTCCTCAGTCCAAAAGCAGCATCTAGTCATCTGTTGTCAGGCATTTTTGGAGCCCTGCCATGTCAACGAGAGAGACGATCTATAGACCATTGTTATAGATGATGAAACTATGGTCCCCTAATATGAGCCCCTGTCCAAAAGAGAATCAATAGGAAGGCGTAAACCTGGCGAAGCACCGCATCTAAATGTCAAGGTCACTTAGTCAATCAAGAAGATCAGGCCACAATCTTTTGGCAATGTGAAGGAATATTCTTCATTGACTTCAAGGAGAGGAACACCAAAATGAATTGGGAGTACTATGCCTATTGCACAGACTACGTGCTTCCATCAAAGAGAAAAGGTGAGGAAAGCTGAGTAGTGGTGTGCGTTTTCTTCACTACTATGCGCCTGTGCACACAGTTCTTGTTGCGAAGGAAGCTGTGAAGAAATGTGACTTCAAGGAGATCGATAATCCACCCTACAGCTCAGACCTAGCTTCCAGTGACTATTTCCTCTTCTCAAAACTAAAAAAGGATCTTCGAGGAGGGAAATATAAGTGTGACAAAGAAGTGACGGATGCTGTTTATACCCATTTTGCAGACAGGACTTCTGACTATTTGGGGGTGGGGGGATTCAAATATGGTACAAGTGGGTTGCAATAGAGGGTAAAGTCCAGAGCGCGCACAGTGCAACATGTGTCAGAACACTCCGAGAAGAGGAAATCGATACGATGCAGGGGGCAGTGTTTATGGGATACGATGGGAAGATACGCGCGATGTATAGTTTACCTTAAGCAAGGGATTACGTTTTGAGTGTTATATTTTTAGTATTAAAGAAACGTATTAGTCATAGCCAATTATGGAAACATTTCTAAGCTATACATTCCTGACTTAATGATAAAGCCTGTGAACTTTGCTTTGACGAACATGTACTTTTTAACAATATCAATAAACGTTTCAGAAAATGTAGAAGAATAGCAGTACGGTAACACTTTCTCAAGGTCGCCACATAACAAGACTAGATGAGAATTTGGTATAACAATGCAGAATCAAGAATATCTCAAGAAAACCAATCTCCGAAAAATGGACGAAGTGACGTATGCAATGCTTTGTCAGTTCCAAGTGCTGTTGTTACATTCAGGCTAGTTTGTTTATTGGTGCGGGTGTGTTAAACGCTTGAAAATTAAAACAATCAATTAATTATAAATGTACAATTGACACACAGGAGAAGGAACATAATAAGAGCTTTGTAATGAAGAGTCGGCTTTGTAAATAAAACGTGGTATTGTAAGGAATCGTAACGTTGACATAATAAGAAGATGATAGAGCCCAAAGCATATCCTAGTTGGTGAAACATACTCTATAAAGGCAAACATAGATGTAGAAGTAATAAATATTAAGAGTAACTTGCCTTGCCACCCAGAGGTGGCGTGACCTGAAAGGGTTCTCATAGAAACACTTGCATAAACAAAAAGCAACCCTCTTTTCCACTCACTTAAAATATTATGTCTACGTGTGCATGTTATAGATCCCGTAAGGGGGGGCGCGGCTTCGGCTGTTGCTCTACAGATGCTCCAGGTGCGGGCTCTGCGGACCCTGAGTGCCCGTGGTACCTCTGACGTTACTAGAGGAAGCCGGGCCGGACTTGAGACGAGCCCCTCCCGGAAGGGAGTTGTCCGGATTGGGTTGGACTCGGCGTGGCAGTGGTTCCCGGAACTCACGGGTAAGTGAGTACTCGCAAGAGCGGAGTGTCCCAGGGGAGTGCCTAAGGCGTGTACCCTGGGGGCCGGTGCGCCGGAATCTCTGTTTTTGTGGGGCGGTGGTGGCTTCCTTAATGCTGGGGTCACTCACCCCTATAAAGGAGTAGGTCTAAGCTAGTACGACCTATCAGTCAGTTAAATTCTGGTAGCTGGGTTCACTCGGTGCGCTTGGGCAACGTAATCGCCTGCGGCCGAAAGGCGGGTCGGTTTTGGAAACTAGGTACCGTCCTAAATGCAGAAAACCACTGGGTAGCACAGATCTCTGTGTTTGGATACCCCTGGTCTAGAGCGATGGTAAGCTCGCCCTTCTATGTGCATGTTATAGATAGACAGAATTATTGTGGTGGTGAAGTATTGTTTAGTTTTAAACTTAACAAACCCAAACCATGAACCTCTTAGAACTTATGATGTCAGGACTTGGTGACTGTTGACCTCATGGTGGTGGGAAGTGTGTAACAATAACTCTTATGTCTAGACTAGGTGATTATTATCCCTCTTGGGCATTGCAATTGTATAAAAGGTGCCTGAATTTATTCAGAGACAGGAGAGAATCCTTGCTGCTTGCAGGATCCACGTCCAACTGTATAAGAAACCCCTTTAATAAATACTTTTAACAGAGTTGGTTGAGTTGTTCTGCATTCTTCTGGAAACATCTCGTCTTTCCTGGAGGAGTCGACTTAACTCGATTCCCCCAAGTGAGCCTGAGCCATCGAGATTGAATAGGGAAATTGTAGCATAGCATTAAACAGAAGAACATCAAGTTGTAAGTCAGTCGACGGACATCACAGCTTGGACTTCCATTAATAACATCCTGGTGGCAAATCGGCCGGCGGTATTACAGCTTAAGTATACAATATATAGGTCAAAATTCATGGCTTTCATAATAACAAAATAGTTTACAAATAATTAGTAGATTAACATTTAGACAATGAAAAATTAACTATCATATAGCAATTGGCGTTACTACTTTAATCGTTTGTGCCGTCTAAAACCATAGCAACACAGCTTGCGTTCCCAACACGAGATTAACCTGGCCAGGAGAGTACTACACACGATTTGATACGCCTTTGTTAACGTCATGAGCATGCCTATAATACGGGCTTTCAATATTAGCACATCATAAGTAATGCAAAACTGCAGACGTTCGTCCCATTAGCGACAAATAGCGCGGAGCACTACAGGCAATACATTGGCTCAGGTGTTTCCACGATTCGTTACGTAATTACGCAGGGCTGAGCCTTCACTTCATGTAGGTACAGTGCGTTTAAAAAGTATTAGTAGTTTGTTTCCCAGAAAAAGTAAATATTTTGCGACATGCTCGTAGTTTTAAACTATGTATGCAAATTTACTTGCAGGTACAATGAATTATCGCTGACAGTGCAAAAAACTTTCATTGGCGTAAATATATGCATACATGTGCCCAGTCTTATAGATACAAGTTAACATTATAACATTATATTTTAAAAACATAAACATATCTAAGTCAAAGAAGCCAAAGTTGTTCTAAATATATTTCTTTGATTGACAACATTCTTAGAACAGATCTCCAGCCCAAAGGAATAGCCTTAATATCAAATTCTAAATGTTCCTTTCACTATCAACTGTCTCTATCGGTCTCTATCTTGAGCATCCTCAGTCCCTTCTGCAAAAGCTCCCCATTGTCTGCTGTAGTCGGTCCTGGTGTAGTGGTAACCATACTTGCCTTCTAAACACAAGAATGCGGGTTCAAACCCGGCCAGGACCAATGGGTTTTTTCGGGCATAAAAATTCAAAGTAGGGCTTCCTTCGGAAGGGAAGAAAAGCCTTGGGTCCCGTGTCGTAGATTTAGAACCTCAAGCATGAAAGAAGAGGCCTCTGAGCCAAATTTGTCGGCCGTTTCACGTCCTGAATTGAATTGGTCGCTGATAACATGAGATGTTACAGAGCATTCATAAATAAACAAAATTAACAAAACAATTGGCTGCTGTATATTATGTTTCCATGACAACAGCAATCGTCCTCTACATCTTCACCCCTGTAACACTCATTCATATACCATCTTGCAAATAGGAGTATCCTTTCTCCGTACTTTCTATACCTTTTGACACGTCTTCTCTCCCATTAGTCCACTATACTCTCCTCGACTTCACGTTTCTTCATATTTCAGTATTCCCAAATTTTACTTATCGGGATTTCTTGTAGATCTTCTCCAAAAGTTCATCTCTAAAAGCAGCTAACTCAAATGTTTCTTTTGAACTGTTCAGGACTCAGATCCATAAAGGACCACACTAGGAAGAGTCGATTTATACATCAAAGTTTCTTTTGTTAACTATGTTCTGGCTCCAAAGTATCGGATTATGTCATCTATTTTTCTACCACTATTTACTCTTTTCATTATTTCACAATCCATTTATATATATTACTGACCCAAAATAAGTGAAATTGTTCATCTTTTGAATTTGTTCTCTATCAATGTAAAGGTCATCAAGGTCCTTTATCATACGTTCAGTTTATTTTTCGGTCCTGGTGGTGTAGTGATAACCATACTTGACTCCTAAACCCAAGATCGCGTGTTCAATCCCGGCCAGGATCGATGGATTTTTTCGGGCATAAAATTCCTAAATATGGCTTCCTTTGGAAGGGAAGCAAAGCCGTGGGCCAGTGTCGTACATTTACGGCACGAAAAAGAATCTCAAGCCTGAAAGAAGAGCCCTCTGAGTAAAATTTGTCGGCCGTTTCAAGTCCTGTTTTGAATGGGACGTTGATGACCTGAGATGTTAAAGAGCGTCCATAAATAAACCGAATAAAAAAAGCAGTTAATTTCATTGATTTTCGAGCCCCACTGTATATTTTATGAAGAGCTTATTCTCTTCATTTTTCGTTATTATTACTTAGTCATCCGCAAACAAACATTTTCGGGACCGGTCACGCAAAGACACAAACAGGTAAATTTTAAAGGCTATCGGAGAAACTGGGCAGCACTCCATTTGAAGCAAAAGTCTTGGACAGTAGAGCTCCTATTTTGAGTTGACAAAAGTTTCCAACATTGTAATAAGGAACTGTTCAATATATGCCATCTAAAGGTTTTCCAGAGCATCTTCTTAGATACACCGTCATAAGTTTTTTTCCAGGCCTATAAACACAAATCCAATCTTTACCAGCATGTCTCTATATTTCTTAATCCCTATCATTTTGTGAATATGTGGACTGTACAGAATCTACCAGGAATAAAATTATAATATTCTTCTGTATCTTCATTACCGCCACGGGTGGCCAAGATCTTTAAGGCGCGGATTCGTGAGCGGGAGGCCTGGGATGCGAACCCGCCAGGACCGTCCTCCCTGATTGAGGTTTTGTTCCAGGTTTTCCTTAGTCCTCATAAATGACAAATGCCAGGGAGGTAACCTAAACTTAGACCTGGAACGTTTCCATCTTAAAAAAAAAACAAACAAACAAACAAAAAACAAAATACACAAAAAACACCTTAACCCCTTTTTTCAAATCTGTTTAATATTCACCTAAAATCCTAATATCTGAATTAATCATACAAATTGAAGCAAAAAAAGAAAATTCAACATCAGAAAGGTTTCTGAACATTTCATTAAAGCAGTATTGTATATATCCACTCATTTTTATTATTTTAATGTATTTAAACATTTTATACGCTTCAAGATGTGTTGTGCCAATTCATGCACAGTAAAAAGAGTTATCTAACAACTGTATATGAATGTATTTATTGGAAAAGAGCAGCGATGATTGAAAAGAATTATCGAATGAGTGCAAAATATTTTAATTAAAGAGAGTTTATGAATATAATCATAGAAATTCTATAACTAAAAATATCATACCAACATGTGTTATTATAAATGAACATGAAGCTTACATGCAAATGAATATTTAATTTCGTTTTAGATACACTGTGGAATCCGGAACTGAAATGTTTTATTTGTTTTTCTCTTCAATTTTGAAGTTTGTTGGGACATATATGCGTAATTCCATGAAAATCCAACATACACAAAACATAAAATTGTCCGCAATTTTTTTTTGAAAAAATTGGTATACATGTTCTGCACATATCTATGTAATTAATTTGACTTTCTGGTTTTTAGTATGCACGAAACAAGAGTGTGAACGTTTAGTATCCAAAATGCAAAATTTGAAGTGATACTATTTTTTAATACTTGTCTCTATCCATAAGCTACAGGAATTACGTATAAAGATCTATACCATTTGAAGCTACATAAAATGACCTTTCATTTTATACAGCATAATAAGCCCCCAATATTCCAGTAGTCTACAAATATGTTTTATTTTTAAAATTTAAATCTCTTGTTATAAAATACAAGGTCTAAATTTTTGTTCAAATTTGGTATAAATGGTGCCCCCATATTCATCTAACAGCACACCAAAAATTAAACTGGGATCTTAAACAGACTTGTTATTGTAGAAATGGTATACGAGGTCTCTTCAAAAAGTATCGCGAATTTTGAATTTCCGCGGGCTACGTATATTCGATTTTCGATTGTTTTGTGCCATTATGTTGGTACTCATGTCCCTCACTTATGTTGACATGCTCCGCCATTTTGAATGTTCAGTTAATTGTTGACAGTTATTTTGCTTGGACATGTTTTGCCTCGTCTTCGATTTTTGCCTATTCCAAAAAAATGGAATCTGTATAAAATTTTGTGTGAAAAACAAAATTACGTGCGCGGATGCATTCCGAATGTTGACTGTAGCATATGGTGAAGCTACCTTGGACCAAAGCAACGTTTATCGGAGGTACAAACTGTTCTCAGAGGGTCGAGAAGATGTGAACGACGAAGAGCGTCCGGGACGCCCGAGCTCGTCAACAACAGACGAAAACATTGAAAAAGTGAAGAAAACAGTATTGGCCAATCGTCGAATCACCGTTAGAGAAGTTGCTGAGGACCTAAACATATCGATTGGCTCGTGCCATTCGATTTTTACCAATGATTTGGGCATGATACGAGTCGCCGCAAAATTCGTACCAAAGTTGCTCAATTTCGACCAAAAACTCCATCGCATTAACGTTAAGCTGTTGAACTCTGTCCGAAAGACCCAAATTTGCTCCAGAGGGTCATAACTGGTGACGAATCATGGGTTTATGGTTATGACGTGGAAACTGAAGTTCAATCATCCCAATGGATGCTGCCACACGAACCAAGACCGAAAAAAGCGCGCCAAGTCCGGTCGAATGTGAAGGCTTTGCTTACAGTTTTCTTCGATTGCAGGGGCGTGGTGTATCGGTAGAACGGTCAATAAGGAATATTACCTGCAAGTTATGCGCAATTTGCGCGAAGCAATTCGCCAGAAACGCCCGGATTTGTGGAGGAACAAAAATAGGCTTTTGCACCATGATAACGCCCCTGCTCACACATCGTTGCTTGTGCGCGAATTTTTGGGCAAAAACAACACACTTATGATGACGCAGCCACCGTAATCCTCCAGACTTGGCCCCTTGTGACTTCTTTCCCCCCCCCAAAACTGAAGAGGCCCATGAAAGGATGACACTACGCCACGATTGAGGAGATAAAGACGGCATCGAAGGAGGAGCTGAACAAGATCACAAAAAACGATTTTTTAAAGTGCTTCGAGGATTAGAAAAAACGTTGGCACAAGTGTATAATATCTGGTGGGGATTACTTTGAAGGGGACAAAATAGATATTCATGAATACATAAATATTTTTTGAAAAACACAAAATTCACGATAATTTTTTAACAGACCTCGTATAAAATGTAGATTCTTAACTCTAACTGCCTTCATTCCATGTGATATAGGTTTTAAAATACAAAAAGTATACAACTTTCCATAATTTCTTCATTCAATTTAATTTATAGGGGTGTTGGCAACATAAGGAAGGCTATTTGAAGAGGTTGACCTGATATATTAGCTGAATTACAGAACTGAAACTTGGACAAAAACATGTGGTATATGCAGGAAGAATGGACCTAAATGTTTGATGGAGCAGAACATGTTAAGACAGTTGACAGAATATTGAGACCTGAATAATGCTGATTTGTCTTCAATTATACGGAGTGAACGATCCTACACGCAACCGGTTACGCGGCGAGTGGCAGGCCGGCGAGGCTGACTGATGTGTCGGCGGTGGTGTGACAGGAAATCCGCAGTAAACATACTACAGTTTGTCGCGTAAGTTATTTCTATCATACATGACATAAACACTGAACATTACAATATAATGTAAAGACCCCTTTAGGATGATACAAAGCTATATTAGGAGGTAGCAGAGCCTCAAGAAGTGGCTATATGTTCCATGCCTGTTTCTTCACTCGTCGCCTTGACTGCCCTGTGGCCGCCTTGTGTCCTCGGCTCTGTGAGACACCACACCTAAGGTAAAACCGCCCGTTCGGCCCTAATGGCCTAAGGTAACACTTATTATGTGTTAACGTAGGCCTTCAGCATTAGAGGAGATCTAATGTGTGAATTTTATAAGCAGTGTTTAATAAAAGATGTAGCAATGGCAGTAATATTCTTCTTAATTACACCTGTGAGTGCTCCTAGCTAGAGCTCACACCATAGGTGTGACAATGGCAATGTAGGAATATAAAACATTCAAGCAAATAAAACTGTTTGTATAATATTTTGACCAATTACCAATATAATGCATCCCTCGGCCGGACATGTGACAATATGTTGAGTTGAAATAAATTACATGAAAATGTGTGAACGTTTACATTTCAGTTTACTTTTGAATTCTGCAGCAATTTAGTGAGTTAATGGCAACACCACAAGAACGCAGTTGGATTGTTTCCAAATACCATAGAACGCAGAGTGTAGTGACAGCAGTTTCAGCTTCACGCACCTAGTAAGACGGTTAAATTATATAGAAATTTTGCACAGTAAAAAAGCATATGTAGTCAAAGGAAAGGCCGTTCAAGGAAACTACCTGTCAATGCGGAAATTGTGGAATATGTGCCGGAAACGTTTGTACGCAATCATAATAAGTATGTGTACAATTAAACATCCCTAAATCCATCGTGGCCAAGATCTTATGCACAAGTACAAACTGCAATTACTGCATAGTTGAAACCGACTGCTTTCTGTGAACAATGCCATTGTGTCCATCTTAGAAGATATGATGGGGCTTGTGTGGCGCGAGTGCGAACTCTTGATGTCTGCAACGTGTGACACATGGAGCAATAATAGAATGTTTGTAACATGGCACTAAAATGTTTAATTTTTTCTTTCCAATAGCACTAATTTCATTTAAATATGTCTATTTAGAGCGACACTATATGCATTTATAATAGCGAAGGGTTTCTGTGGACGCTCTGTATACGAGGATAGATCTATAATTTTCCGGCCTAACCATTCTCGAGGTATGATAAAGGTAAAAACTATATTTCACTTTGCAATACAGTTACCCTTTATTGCAATACACTTCTCACATATTTGAATTAACATTTCAACCCCCCCCCTCCAAAAGTGAGAAGTCTTGTATGCAAAATGGGCATAAATAGCATGGATCACTTCCTCGTCACGCTAAAATTTCCTTTCTCGAAGGTCCTTCTTGAGTTTTGAGAAGAGGAAATAGTCACTGGGAGCTAGATCTGGGCTCTAGGGTGGATGGTCGATCTGCTTGAACTCATATTTCTTCACAGCTTCCTTTGCAACAAGAGCTGTGTGCAAAGGTGCGTTGTCGTGAAGAAGGCGCACACTACCACTCAGCTTTCGTCGCTTTTTCTCTTTGATGGAAGCATGTAGTCTGTGCAATAGGCCAGCATAGTACTCCCCATTTACTGTGGTGTTCCTCTCCTTGAAATCAATGAAAAGTATTCCTTCACAATCCCAAAAGATTGTGGCCATGATCATCTTGGTTGACTGAGTGACCTTGGCCTTTAGAGACGGTGCTTCGCCAGGTTTACGCCTGCCACTCCATTGATTCTCTTTCGGACAAAGGATCATAGTAGAGAACCATATTTCATCTCATGTAACGATGGTTTGCAGAACTTCTCTTTCATTGCGTTGCCACGGCAGAGCTTCATAAATGCCTGACAACAGATGACTCGCTGCTGCTTTTGGACTGAGGAAAGAAGTCTAGGCACCCATCTTGCACTAATTTTATTCATGTTTAAATGTTCATGAATAATTCGATTAGAAATGCCCAATCTTGCTGCTATTTCTGTAACTATGAGCCGCCGGTCTTCCACAATTTCTCCTTCCACGAGAGCGATGCTTTCAGGAGTGAGCACCTCCAAGGGCCGACCTGCACGCTCTTCGTCTTCAATACTTTCTCGGTCTATTCCAAAAAGTTTGGCCCATTCTTTTAGGATGGAATACGAGGGGGATGCTTCCCCATGTACACCGTCCAATTGCTGTTTACTTTCATTTGTTAGCAAGTCCTTTTTTTAAGAACTTAATAAGAGCTTTATACTCCGTTTTAAACTTGTCATAATATTCACATATTGGTTTTTTATGCAACTGTATCTGAACAACTGAACACAGCGGAGGGGAAGTTACAGCTGCAATTATTTACTTAACCGATAAGGTATGACACCATATAAGGGTTTTGAGAAGGCGATAATCTTTATCGCCGAGGCCGGAAACTTACTTATATTAGCAAGAGAGTTACTATTTATAGTTCATAGTAACTTTTTTAAACTTTGGATATAAATCACGCACCATCTGTGATAACTAACAAAACTAAACTGTTCCTCATCAGAATTCACAATCAAAGAATTTAGATGTAATAACAAAAATATAGCATTTATTTAAGCCTAAAAGTGTGAAAAACTTATTTCGAAAAATAAGAAGTCCTAGCTAAAAGTATTTTGATAATGTAAAGCTGCTATATATCATAATGTTTACACTTTATGGTTTTAGTTTCATCTGCACAATGTTTTTGGTATTTTAAGGAAAAATTGCAAACTCATCATTTTAATGGAAATTGTGTTTACACGCCAAGAGTGTTTTCGAGAGATGCAATGTATTATATAATAGCATCCCAGGATATACGCATACTGCAGCATTTTGTAGCGCAAAACTTTGTCACCAGCGGTTTCGCTTTCTTAGATGCACGAACAGCGTGAAGAATGGAAAAGAGGAGGAAGGGGGAGGAAAAAACTCTTGTCACCAAAGAGTAATTTGCTATGAGGAAATGCGATTTGTCCACTGCTCGTGCGGTAACTTTTCTCTATTTGTGTGTTTACTTTTTTTACGTTTCGTAATCTCTTTAAGGTTTTCAACCTAACATCGACAAAAAGAAGTAGGAAAAACCCGGGGTATTGGGTGGGTTGGTAGCTTTTCCTCTGTCACTTACAGAAAGTCCCTTGCGGATTCAAAATGCGACAGTGACTATATAAAAACAAATTACAAATACTAAGCAGCTAAAATGGCGTGCTACTGAATTATTTCTTGTGTTTCTGACCCTCTAGAGTGAAATTTTAGAAAATCAGCAACTTTATTGGTCTTGCGTATTATGTAATCTTTGCAAACATGGGTTTAGTGTTAAAATATTTGAGTAGAGAGAATGATTATATGCTATAAAGTAAAGGGAGAGAAAGATATAACATTAAAAAACAGTCAAAATACTAAATTTGTATATACAACAAAAAGTCTGCTTGACAACGGTGGCGGTGGCGGTGGCGGTGGCGGTGGTAGTGCAAATTAAGTCAGTTGCTGTTGAAGGCTTGAGGAAAAAGCACGGGTGTTCATTTCGTCCAAAGCCTACTATGTAAGTAAATAACCAGAGCTGGAAATGGAGCCTGCAGGTATATAGGGTACTGAATTTATTTGATTTGATTTGATTCGGTTTATTTACGGACGCTCTTTAACATCTCAGGTCATCAACGTCCCATTCAATTCAGGGCGTGAAACGGCTGACAAATTTTGCTCCGAAGCCTCTTCTTTCAGGCTTGAGGAGCTTTATCGTGCCGTAAATGTACGACACGGAACACGGTTTCATTCCCTTCCGAAGGAAGCCATGCTTAGGATTTTTACGTCAGAGGTCCTGGCCGGGATCGAACCTGCGATCTTGGGTTTGGAAGGCAAGTATGGTTACCACTATACCTCCAGGACCAACTATATCAGATACTGTGACGGTTGAACATCACAGATCGTACATTAAGTTCGAAACGTGCGTAGTAAAAATCCCAGAGTTTGAGAGAAGTAAATTGAGAATTCACAGTGGACCGTAGACCAGCAGTTTTCGTGCAGTATAGACGAAGACCAAAGATCAGGAAGTTCCAAGTCATCAATAAATGAACGACACTTGTGACCGATACTCTTCAAGAAGATATCATGAGACATGTGAGGAATTATTAGAAAACTGAAAACTTTTGAAAACCACATGTAGGCAAATTTATAGTCTTCTATCACGCTGGCTATATTTATTACTAGTAATAAAGCTATTTTTGCTCAGTTCATAATACTTTAATAGTCTCGTCTGAAACCGACAACACTTTTTGTCACTTTATAAGAATTTAAAAACAGGCAAGAAAATGCCCTACATTTTTAGTTAACATTTCATGAAACATTGTATCGAATACCTAAGATCCTAAAATAGAAAAGTCATTAGAATGAAAAATGAATCAAATGTTATTGGTCAAAAATATGTTTTGTAAATATTGGAGAAAAATTAACCAGAATGCTATGTAATGCTGTGAGAATAAGAGATTTATACATGATTTGATACCCATCATTGATACAAAGGAAACATAATTAGCATTAATAAAGTAGATATAGTTCGCCACCAAAAAAAAATACACGTTTGAATTACTCCAGGAAATGGTCGTAACCTCTCGAACTTATTGCTGACCTACTAAACCAAATACAGAGGGTGTCAAAAAATGTATACACATTTCAAACAAAGAAAAAACTGTGTTAACATAACAAAACTGAATTCACACAAACAGAAAATGATGAGCACTAATCATCTTAGACTTTTACAGTTAATAACAGTTGCTAAAAATGCCCATGTCGATACACTTCTGAGTATGTTGATTGAACCACGTTTGCGAAAGTGTCCTCAGCGATTGCAGCACATGCCGTTTCAATTTCTTCCTGAAGTGCTGCCAGTGTAGCTGGTTATCTACGGTATACAACATCCTTAAGAGTTCCCCATAGGTAGAAGTACAACGGAGTCAGATCCGGAGAACGCGGTGAAACTCAATCTGGACCTCTTCGTCCTATCCACTGCCTTGGAATATTGTCATCAAGGTACGCACGTATTTCTCGATAATAATGTGATGGTGCACCATTTTGTTGGAAGTTAATATCCTCTTTTTCATATGGTGTATGAATGACGGTAAGGCGGAATTGTTACTCGCGTTGGGGGTTCTGTTCTGTATTCACGTTTCCATTGCCTTTGAACTTCAAACAACATTTTCGGTTTTCCAATACCACTTCAAAATTACTTTCCGCTGTTCAAACGATAATCTTGGCTTCCTTTGTCCATTGTTGATTTACTTGTCACGTAGCAAAGCTATCATAATGTATGTGAGTGACATCTGTTTACAGAACATCATACTACACATTACTGTTGCTTTTCGGTCCAACTTTGAAATATATTAAATAGATGTCTACTGTGAAGGTGTGTATGCGCTTTTGGCACCCTCGGTAGTACGGGGCTATAGAAAAAACAATGATAGTAAACTTTTTGATTGAAACGTAATTTAATTTTAAACATTTGTTCTTTGTTGTAACATGCTTAGAGATTATTTTTAAATATGACATACTTTAAAGTAAAATTGTCCAGCAAAACAATTTTTCTTAAAGTGCAAAGATGTTCAAAAGTTTCTTTGATATGCGACTTAGCTGAAGTATGGAGCTAGTTAGTAAACAGATCCACGTAATTATTGTGTTATATTTAATAAATATCTGTTTTCGATATTACTAATTCATAATGAATGCGCAATTCTTTAAACATGCGATGAAATAATTTACAAGAAAAATGAATTTCCGAGAAAAACGTATATCAGAAATAATATTGCGTATTGATTCGCCATGGTAACCCAGATGGTTATTTGAAATTTCCCAGTCCTGTAATTGAAGCCTTTCTTCTGCCTTGCTTGTCTCTACTGCTTGTACATATTGGCTAGTCGCTTTTGTCAAGTTTTGTTTTTCTCTTCCCACTAGGAGCTCATGCGGATTCCATTAACTGTTCCTGCATGGGTGCGTATTCATAGAGCCGCATGAACACATTCCTTTTGCCCACGATGTCTGCACAAGACACTCATATCATTTGCTTGAAGTCTGAAAATACTCATCATTCCAGCATAATACTTTCCTTTTACTACAGTTGGCGAGTTGATGGAATACTCAATTTCTGTTTTTAGTTTAGCTCTATTGTAAAAAGAGTGTCCGGCAGAAAAAAATAATTTTGGAATTGTAACAGGATGTAAACTAAACCAGTTCAAGACAGTCTTATGGTCTGGAAAAGAAACTTATTACAGTTTCAGCACTTTCAATATATCTTCTCGAAACTATAACCAATAAATAATAATAATAATAATATCAATATTAGCAGCATTGTAAAACAAAAAAATAGATCAGTTAAACAAATGCTGTGCAAACATTCACTACAGAAACTAGAAATTTATGTGCAAAGAATAATACTTCATTGAACAAAAGTTTATATTTTAATTATTTAGTCTATGATATAAGTGCAAAAAGAGAAAATGATAAAGAAATAAGTAATAAATAACAAGGAGGAATACAAGAATAACTGGAAAGCCATGTGGATAGGATGGGAAATTAAAAACCGTCACTACACTAAAATATAAGCCAATCGGAAAAGGAGAGTTGAAAAACAAAGAGTTTTGTGGAGTAGGAATAGGCTACCTACTGATTCGTGAGGTGTAGTTGATGATAATTGAGAAAAGTAACAAAACTACAAGTTATAAAATATTCACCCTCCAACATTCAACTGAAAAATTGCAAACAGAAATGATGATGGTCTGATACAAAAGCAACCATATATATTATACGAGGGTAGGTCCAAAGGTTACCGGCCTAACTATTTTCTAGGTATGATAAAGACAAGAACTATATTTCACTTTTCAAAATAGTTACCCTTTATTGCAATACAATTCCCATATTTTTCAATTAACATTTCAGTTCCCCCTCCCAAAAATTGTCGCAGGTTTGCATAAACAGTATCCATCACTTCCTCACATTAAAAACTTCCTTCCTCGAAAAGTTCTTCTTGAGTTTTGAGAAGAGAAACTAGTCACTGGTAGCTAGATCTGGGCTGTAGGGTGGATGGTCGATCTTCTTGAAGCCACGTTTCTTCACAGCTTCCATTAAAAGAGCTTTGTGCACAGGCGCACACCACCACTCAGCTTTCCTCGCCTTTTCTCTTTGATGGAAGTATGTAGTCTGTGCAGTAGGCCAGGATAATATGCCCTATTTGCTGTAGTATTCCTATCCTTGAAGTAATGAAGAGTTTTCCTTCACAGTCCCACAGATTGTGGCCATGATCTTGTTGGTTGACTGAGTGAGTGGCCTTGGTCTTTAGAGGCGGTGCTTCGCCAGGTTTACGCCACTCTATTATTTCTCCTTTGGACAAGGGATAATAGAAGAGGGTCATAGTTTTGTTTTCTGTAACAATGGTTTGCAGAACTTCTCTCTCGTTGCCACGGCAGGACTTTATAAATGCCTGACAACAGATGACTAGTTGCTGCTTTTGGACTGAAGAAAGAAGTCTAGGCACTAACCTTATTCATGTTTAAATATTCATGAATAAGTAGGACTGTTGTTTTAGAAAAGCACAACCTTCCTGCTATTTCTGTAACTTTGAGCCGCCGGTCTTCCACAATTTCTCCTTCCACAAGAGCGATGTTTTCAGGAGTGAGCATTTCCATTCACCATCTCCACGCTCTTCATCTTCAATGCTTTCTCGACTCACTGGAAAAAGTTTGGCCCATTCTTTTACGGTAGAATATGAGGGGAAGGCTTCCCCATATACACCTTTCAATTGCTGTTTAATTTCATTTGGAATAAGTCCCTCCTTTATGAATAACTTAATAACAGCTCGACACTCCATTTTGAACATGTCACAATCTGCTACACATAGCCTTGTTTATGCAACTGTATCTGAACAACTGAACACAGCGGAGCGGAAGTTGCAGCTGCGAGTATTTACTTAATATATAAGGTATGACACCAGATAAGGATTTTTGAAGGCGATAATCCTTGTCGGCGAGGCCGGAAACTTATGGACCTACCCTCGCATGCCTCAAAGGTTGTATAATCCAGCTCCGAAAGTTGATCAGAGGCTCTTTTTATGCACATAACGAATTTCTGAGTAAATCCATCTTGTTCCGTGTTGCTGATATATTAAAAACTTGTCTATCTTTCCATTGCTGTAATAAACTATTTTACTGGCCGCATGAATTGTCTCAGCGTGTCTTGGTTTATGTTCCAGTAACAAAATATATGTTGTAAAAACTTTTAAGCAATATATGGGACCACAGTTCTTCACTCTTAAAAGCACTTCGGATAACATTCTATGCCCAAACATTATTTATGTCAGCATTATTGCCGTTCACTTGCTTTATTAAATTGAGACAATAAATTACAGGCCCTGTAACTTTTATTAGATAATCCTGAAGCTGGCCAATGGACAATTCTTTCTATTAGCGTCTTTCTTCCTAACACCTCTCTTGCTTTTAACTACTGTGTTCATAATAATGGTTGCTTTTCTAATATTTTTTCTCGGTTTTATGGCTATAATTTATTGCAGCATGCAATTTAAAACATTTTATATTTACAAGGAAATATAATGTGAAAATAATTCACTTAGGGCAATCATTTCATTGTTATTTTATTCTTCTTGTACCTTATGATGCCTTAGTATTTTTTCTAATAGGTTAAATTACGGACGCTCTTTAACATCTCACGTCATCAGCTCCCATTCAAAATCAGGGCGTGAAACGACCGATAAATTTTGCTTAGAGGCCTCTTTTTTTCAGGTTTGAGGTTCTTTTTCGTGCCGTAAATGTACGACACTGGACCCACGGCTTTACTTCCCTTTCGAAGGAAGCCATGCTCAGGATGTTCACACGCGAAAAAATCCATCGATCCTGGCCAGGATTGAACCCGCGGTCTTGGTTTTAGGAGGCAAGTATGGTTATCACTACTTCACCAGGACCGACAAAAGACAAAATAAGTCAGTGAAGAGAATTGCAACAATTTTTCGTAACATTAGAGAGCAGAATGAGCTGACACAAAGCGCCCGTAAGCTGTTGATCAGATGACGAGAACAGCTCTGGTCTGAGAAAGACCTGCTACTAAAAAAAGAAAAGCCACTATAATAGTCTCACACACAGCCAAAATAACCGCATCTGGCAAAAAAATAAAATGAATAAAAACCTAAGTAATCCAAATAGAACAGGAGAACAAGCGATTACAGAAGAAGCAGAGGAAATCTTGGCTGACTCTAAAAAATAACCTCGAAAGAGTCGGAGAAATAGCAACAGAAAACTGGGGAGAGCACTTCTTAACGATCCTGAACAAACTGGCAAAGACCAAGCATACACACCAGACGCGGGTAAGACCCCACAAAAACGAAAAACTGGACATTCAGGACAAGAAAAAAGTAGAAGATAGCATCGCCAAATCAGACAGCAACTGCAATACATCAAATGTCATGTGAACACCCGAAAAAAAATGCCCGAATTTCAAAAGTAGTTCCTGAGATTTGGGGAACAACTGAGTGTCCTATACAATAGGGAGAGAAACACAAATTGCACTTGAAAAGACATCTTTCAAACTATTTATGAACATACAGACAAGGTCAACAAACTCGTAGACAAACTTATTTCAGAAAATCAGTATGAAGCATATAGTGAAGGCATTACTGGATGAAATTAATAAATAAGTCCCTGCGCTACATAATTTACTAGCCAATATTTACACATTAGACAAAGAATTTCTGTCTCCTGAACAGAAAGAAGTTCATCAAAATGACATGAGCATCCAGTAAAAGAAATAACAGCGGACAAATTGAAATTCAACATAGCTAGGGGAAAATTTAAATACCTTTTTATTTTAAAGTCGCATTTTTAAATAAAAACTGAGATGCATTGGTCCAGCTAACTGTATTAACTTTAAGACTTTAAGGCAGGCATGTGTTTAATTTAAAAAAATTCAATATTAAATGGAGTACATTTAAAGTTTGCATAAATAAAGTGAGGTTCTTTGCGGCTACGCACTGGTAGAAGCCAGTTATCAAGGCCCTATAATGCATGTGAAGGTAGCACCTTGCAGTTGGTATGAGGGATGACTTTTGTCAGCGAGTGGTTGTATCTTCTTGTGCTATTCGATAATTTCTTTGTGTGTATAAACTGTGTGCTTGTTTGGTATCTACACCAATATTTTCTTAAACCAGCTTTACTACTTGCGATACTTCCGGCATAAGTGAAAAATAGGTTTTGCAGAAAAGTATAGTAATTCTATATAAAAAAACAAACTTTCAATTTTGACCAGGTAAAGAAACTGCCCACAAACTTATTAAAAAGTCACAATTAATAGTTTTCCTCAATGAGAAGCAACCTGGTCTTATGAAAGAAAAGTTAAAGGAATTTCATTTCCAACCTTTTCAGAATTAGTCTACAACTCCAACGTATGGGATAAAGTTATATTATGCACAATATAGCATTTTAGTATAACTGGACATATTGCTATAGTATTTGGAAAAGAGATTGGAATTTCCTGCGCCACTACGAATGCAGCTGAAGTGTGTGATACGGCCTCTACACACTAGAGCAAGATTTGGCGCCATGTGGACTCTTCGATCCAAACCAAGTGAGACATAATCAAATTACTCAACATCCGCTGTCACTCCACAGAGCTCCCGCCAGCGATGGGGAAAAAGCCTGGAGCACGGAGAGCAGTTTTAAGCTATTTTACTAAAGTGTAAAATCGTGTTGTTAAAAAACGAAATATTGGGATTTATTTAAAAGATTTGCGTATTTGAATATCAATTAATAGGATTATTGTTATTTAGTACTCACTCTGCTAGTTTACAAATTCCCTTACTCTGCACTTAGGAACTAAACACTAGAGTCTCTTTTTGTACGTTGCCATTAGAAACGTTTAAGCAAAAATATTTCGTGTTTCTTTGAAGGGTCATTTACGCATTTGTGCGTTCTATATAGCTTCCGTTCTAATTACGAGGGTAGATCCATAAGTTTCCGGCATAACCGTTTTTAGATATGATAAAGGCAAAACTATATTTCACTTTTCAATATAGTAACCCTTTATTTCAACACACTTCTCACATCTTTGAATTAACATTTCAACCCCCTACACCAAAAAAATCAGAAGTTTTGTCAGAAAAATGGGTATAAAGAGCATCCATCACTTCTTCGTCACACTTAAATTTCGTTCCTGGAAGGTCCTTCTTGAGTTTTGAGAAAAGGAAATAGTCACTGGGAGCTAGAGCTAGATCTGTAGGGCGGATGGTCGACTCCTTGAAGCCACATTTCTTCACAGCTTCATTTGCAATATGAGTTGTGTGCACAGGCGCGTTGTCGTGAAGAAGGTGCACACCACCACTCAGATTTCCTTGTCTTTTCTCTTTGATGGAAGCACATAGTCTGTGCAGCAGGCCAGCAAAGTACTCCCCACTTACTTACTGTGGTGTTCCTCTCCTTGAAGTCAATGAAGAGTATTCCTTCACAGTCCGAAAAGATTGTGGCCATAATCTTCTTGGTTGACTGAGTGACCTTGGCCTTTAGAGGCGGTGCTTGGCCAGGTTTACGCCCACCACTCGATAGATTCTCTTTTGCACAAGGGATCATAGTAGAGGATCATAGTTTCATCTCCTGTAACAATGGTTTGTAGAATTTCTTTCTCGTTGCCAAAGCAGAGCTCCAAAAATGCTTGACAACAGATGACTCGTTGCTGCTTTTGAACTGAGGAAAGAAGTCAAGGCACCCATCTTGCACTAACCTTATTCATGTTTAAATGTTCATGAATAATTCGAAGGACTGTTATTTTAGAAAGACCCAAATTTGCTGCTATTTGTGTAAATTTTAGCTGCCAATCTTCCATAATTTCTACTTCCACAAGAGCGATGTTTTCAGGAATGAGCACCTCCGCCCTTCGTCTTAAATGCTTTCTCGACCTATTGGAAGAAGTTTGGTCCGTTCTTTTACAACAGAATATGAGGGGGATGCTTCCCCATATACACCGTCCAATCGCTGTTTAATTTCATTTGGAGTTAAGTCCTTCCTTTATGAATAACTTTATAGCAACTCGACACTCCATTTTGAACATGTCATAATCTTCTACATATGGCCTTCCTTAGGTACCTATGTGTTAATTAAACACAGCGGAGCGGAAGTTACAGCTGCAATTGTTTACTTAACGGATTCACCGGATATGACACCAGATAAGGGCTTTGTGAAGGCTATAATCCTTATCGACGAGGCCAGAAACTTGTGGATCTAACCTCATATACCGCCTGATGCAGGAGACATTCTGTTCTACTCTATACCCTTATATTTTCAGGAATACGATCACGTGAAAGGCTTGATATAAGCTGTATTAAACTTATCCACAACAGACATGAACATTGAGGGAAAAAATTGAGGGAGCGAATATCAGGCCATCATTGAAAAGGGGTAGTCTATAACAAACAGCGCATATTACATTGAGACGCTTTGCTACAAACTGAAGCCTCAAACAAAACGCATGTGCTAATTGTAGAAAGGGTATTGTTTCTGCATAACAATGCACGCCCACAAACTGCTTTACACATTGCATAAACGCTTCAGAATCTACGTTTTGAGGTATTAGAGTATCCTACATACAGTTCAGATCTTGTTCCCAATGAATACTGCGTTTTGTTTACTTAGAAGGTTGTCGATTTCCCCACGATGCAAGAACATGCATGAGAGAACATGAAAACTGGTGCAACGCTTGAACAAATTAAACTAAAATAATAGGAACTATATAAAAACGTTGTCTTTGCTGTTGTAATATAATATAAAAACAGTATAATCCTAGGTCAGTAAAGTCTTATGAAGCGATGCAAACATAATATAATCGGTATATTTTTAATATACCGATTATAAAAACCGCCACGATTGGCCGAGGTCGTTAAGGCGTCGACTCGTGAGCGGGAGGTCTGGGGTTCGTATCCCGCCAGAACCGTTCTCCCTGAATGAGGTTTTTTCCAGGTTTTCCTCAGTTCTCATAAATGGCAAATGTCGGGGAGATACTCTACACTTAGTCCTGGAACGTGTCTTTCCTTAAAAAAATCCTTTCCCAATTATTTCATCTCATGTACCACCAGTGTCCACCGCCTGTGGTGACTCTGTGGTAAAAACGGGCGCTAAACACTGTTACAAAAATCCATTATGTGAAAGCTAGGTCCAACAACTCCTGAAATAATGAAGGAAGACAGTAATGTTAATAATTATTAATTTTAGCTACCTTAAAAATTGAAGATTTATAAAAAAACTATATGAACAATTCATGAAGTTGAGAAGAGAGAAGAGAGAACAATTAAAAAGAAAATAAATCTCTTTTAGATACAAACAGAGCTGAGTAAATAAGTACATTTAATTATGGAAATAAAATATAATTAATTCTAAAACATGTATTAAAATGGCATTTCATTTTATGAGTAGCACATTTGCAAAACTTGTCCTTCGGCAAAAATTATATAAACAAAAATTAAATCACTTTTGACACTGTACGATTATTATTTATTGTTCAGCCATTAAAACTTATAAAGGATATTTATTTCAGTAATTCCGAAACGTTCCTCATTTCACTGAAACCGTTCTGAGCAATGTTTCCCAATATTACCGAGATGTTAATTAATAGTTTTAAAACGGGATTTGGTCGGGTTAACTTACAAATTTCATTTTGGTCTCTTATTATTCCATTTTCTTTATATAATACACTAATTTTCTGTTTAAATAAGCAATTTTATCGCTCTGTAAGAAACCAGAGTATACACTTGGAATGCGTAATTTTCGGATAAGCTACTATTACTTTTCCTCCAGCCTGACATGTTTCCAGGGTTACCAGCATGTTCACTTATATTTATACAAATTTATGTAATATCATTAATTGCACTACGGCCGTCCTAAACAGCGTAAAAATTAAAAATACATACTTTTATGCGCTTAAATAGATTAATAATAATCACATTCCATGTTAAACCAATGCTGGTAAGACTAGGTGTTATAAACATTTTGTCCCACCGAGTGCTGTATTAACATATTTCGATATATTGTATAAAGTAATGATCTAAATATTCGGCAGTGTTTTGTTTATGTTTCATTTCACTCAAAGGAGCAAATCCAGTCAACTTAACAACCTTCAACAATCGTTTTTGTCAGCTTTAAGATCTAGGTCGCTCTAGACGTTCTCAGTTTTACTCGATAATGAATTGTCACACCTGGCTTTTTTCTACTTCGTTCCTTTGGGTGCTGTGCCTTCCTTTCTTTTTTATCTGTCCCTCCTTTTCCCTTTTTGCTTCTTGCACTTTACGCTTTTTGTTCAGTTTTCTTCTGACGTGTTCGCTGTGAAGTGAATTCTTGCTTCTTTCTCTTCGACCCTCTCGTGCTAGTACTGCAAGGAATGGGAGAAGTAACTTCTAAGAACATTTCCTGATTTACTTCATGGTGGGGGATCACCTTCCACTAAAGGTGAATGTATCTGCTTCCTAGTATTTGCGAAGCGGGTGACAAGTTCTGTACCGCGCTACTAAATATTGAATGTATTCATGATTACGGCCATCAAATTTATTTTTATAATATTCTTTCAAACGTTATGGATGATTACTTCAACACTTCTTTTAAAGAACGGGATGTTTCAATTCACGAGTTTATGTGCCAATTTTAAACAAAGCAGTTAAATAATATCTAATACTTGTGAAATGTGCCAAACAGGAATGCTCTTTATTTCCAGTATTATTTAAAAAAAAAACCGAAAATGGCATATAGAGAAGTGTTAACAGACTAAAAGATATCATGGAGGCATATAATTAAAAAATTTCAACAATCAAAACCAAATCAATTGCTTTTAAAGGAGACAATCATGTAAGATTTATTAAGATCTGAATATAAAACTAAATAAATTAAGACAAATGAATGGAGCAATAAGGAGAACATTAAAAAACAAGAAGTCAAAAACCACATAAATGAAATTCTACGAAATAATACAGTGCCAATGTCATCATGTGGAAAAGGAAACTGGTCCATGAATAGGATAGACAGGAACAGAATAGAAACTGCAGAGATGAGATTTTAGAAGCAGTAGCTAGATTTACCTCTCAGACAAACAAAGAAATGAACAAATCAATTAAAAATATACAGACGTTGCCAAAAATGTATATACACTTCAAGCAAAGAAGAAACAGGTTAACATAACAAAACTGAATTCACACAAACAGAAAATGATGAGCACCAATCATCTTCGACTTTAACAGTTACAACAGTTGCTCAAAATCGGCGATTGCAGCACATGCCGTTTCAGTTTCTTCCCGAAGTGCTGCCAGTGCATTTGGTTTTCTACGGTATACAACATCCTTAAGAGTTCCCCATACGTAGAAGTCAAACGGAGTTAGATCCGGAGAACGATGTGGAAACTCATTCGGATCTCTTCGTCCTATCCAGTGCGGGGCTTGTTCCTGTGCGAGGTCTCCCAGATCTGCCCTTGTGAACATCGCATACGGTACCATGAATATCAAATGCGTGCAATTGTTACTCACGTTGGCCATTCTGTTCTGAACACATGTCTCCATTGCCTTTGAACTTCAACAACATTCTCGGTTTTCCAGTTCCACTTCAAAATTGCTTTCCGTTGTTCAAACGATAATCTTGGCTCCATTTTGTTGTAGCAACGCTAGCATAGCGTAATGTGAGTCACGTCTGTTTGCAGAGCATCATACGATAATCTTGGTTTCATTTGTTCATTGTTGATTTGCCTGTCACGTAGCAAAGCTATCATAATATATGTGAGTCACATCTATTTACAGGTCGGTCCTAGTGGTGTAGTGGTAACCATACTTGCCTTCTAAACCCAAGATCGCAGGCTCAAACCCGGTCAGGATCGATGGATTTTTTCGGGCGTACGTAAAACTCCTAAGTATGGCTTCCTTCGGAAGGGAAGTAAAGCCGTGGGTCTCATATCGTACTTTTACGGCACGAAAAAGAACCTCAAGCGTGATAAAAGAGGTTGGCCGTTTCACGCCCTGGATTAAATGGGACGCTGATGTTAAAGAGCGTCCATAAAGAAATCAAATAAAAAAAAAAAAAAAAAGCAAATCACAAATCTATTTACAGAACATCATACTACACATTACTGTAGTTTTTCGGTCCAACTTTGAAATATGTTAAATAGATATCTACTGTGAAAGTGAGTATACATTTTCGGCACCTCGATGCATATATAATTTAAATGAAAGAATGTATGAAAATAAAAATAAGTGGTATCAGCATATATTAAGAACGAAAGAGAAACGGATACCAAACATTTTACTAAATAGTCAATTTAAAAAGATATGGCCAAGAATAAGATGAAGTGATGTGTTTAACTGAGGACGTAACAGACCTATACCTTGTGGAAGAAGAAGAAGACTTATGAAACGAGGAAGCCTTACCTTACTTCTTCATCTGGTTAGTGATGCATATAAAACAATAACTTGTAGGTATTACATTGTTCAGCTGAAAAACAAATCAATACACGTTCTTACCCATCAAGTTTTATTTTTGGGGGGAAGTGGCCGGTGCTACTATATTTCGTTCTCTCACAGCCTGCTAATATAACTGAATGATGTTCTCAATTTGGGACCAGCTATTTTAGATCATATTGGCATATGCATATTCGTCAACGGTAATCGATACCTTTACAACGAAAAAAAATGATCATATAGGGAATTCCGGTACAAAAGAGGAAATAGTTAAGTGAGACATAGATAAGGTACAGGAAGTTTGTATTGTCGGTGATCTTATGTTTAGTGTGCTCTATATTCTAATATTCGTCGACGATGTGGTCTTATTCGCAAAACACCGAAAGCACTACAAACTATGCTGGAACAGTTTTGTGAGTACAACAAAAATGCAGGAAGACACAGTTAATTTAAAACCGACCTGAAACCTCCAAAAATAAATGGAACAGTCCTCACATATGTGAGTGAATATACATACCTACGACAACAGATTTCCTTCCATGATAAAATGGAAAAAGAAGTACAAAGATGCCATTAACCTGGAGAGCATTTTGGGCCCTTAAGTTTATATTGTTAGTCCAAACGCTAACTAAGAAAATCAGATTCCAAACGCTCGAGACCTGTGTATACCTTGTATTACTATATGGGTGTCAGACATGATCAATAACAGAAAAACAAAAGAACAAAATTCAAATATGCCAAAGAAAAATGCTACGCAAGATCTTGGGAATAACTTTGAAGTACAAAATACCTATTAATAAATCAGTTATCTCAGACAACAGACATCGCACAAATAGCTACCAGAAGCAAATGGCAATGGGGCGATCACGTCGGAAGACGCTGGACAATTGATAGACCTACAAGATAACTATAGCAAAAAGGACACAAGGCAGACCAGGAGAAGATGGACAGACCTCTTCAAGGAAAATGTAGGATCAGATTGTTCAAGAGCAGCAAGAGGAAGAGAAAAATGGAAATCTCTCGAGAAGCAACTAGTGCAGAGAGAAATGAGTAACCAAAGAGTGTCTTAAACAGCATACGAACAACTAGCGTGGAATAGCTCACCACGTAAAAAGCGAGCTTTCCCGACTTGCTAGGAGACCTTTAGCCTCAAGGCACAGAATAGGCTATCTTTATCTTTATACCTCAATGAAATAAAGTTGGGGCAGTTATTTTTTTTATTTTCCCTACAGCTTTGATGGGTACTGTCTTTCCTTTAGGATTCCCTTTCTGTGACATTCTTCAGGTAGGTATAAAATCATACAACAGCATGGCTTAAACGCGCTCCAGTTTCTAACCACACATGCAGAAATGCTTGCTTGCCTGCAGACTAAATAAAGATATACAAGTGCTGTAATGTTCACCTCAATCATATTATACACTTAAAGTTATAAAAGTCGTTATGTTTTCGATGATATGTAGGTGACATTTGAACACACTCCTCAAAGGTTTCTTAGGCGTTTTTGCCAAGAAAAAGGAATATCAAAGATCTCAACAAGGTTTGGTTTATTTAAGAAAGCTCTTTAACATCTCAGATTATCAACGTCCAATTCAAGTCAGGGCGTGAAGCGTCCGACAAATTTTTCTCAGAGGCCTCTTTTTTCAAGTCTGAGGTTCTTTATCATGTCAAATGTACGACACAGAAACAACGGCTTTACTTCCCTGAAGTATGCCATAAATAGGATGCTTATGACTGAAAAAATACATCGGTCCTAACCGGGATCTAACCCGAGATCTTGGGTTTAGGATGCAAGTATGGTTACATTACACCACCAGGACATCTCAGCAAGAACAGGTACAAAAGTCTTAAATTAAAAGTGTACAGAATATCATTAATAATATATACAACATCGTAGTTTAATTTTTCTTATTGTATTTTAATAATATTAATAAGGAATAATCTTTTTTTTTTTTTTACCAATAACGAAGCTTGTTTTTATGTTCATCGGTAAGAAATATCCCAAATAATATATATAATTTTTATAAGGACATTTCGCCTTCGCGCGCTGGCTCCGATGTTGATATGAGCGAACAATGGAATAATCTCTCCGTATTTTGGCACGAACCTTGCATATTTTAATGTTGAAATGCGGCCAATTCTGATTCACAGTTTTTTTTCCTCGAGATCCTATTTTGAAAAGGTTTAATGTAAAAGAAACGGCGATAGCTTTGAAGTATTCCTGTTTTATGGAAACTTTCTTATGTGTTGATTTTGTCTCGATATGTCCCGGTAGATTTTTAAAAGATCTTTTTTCTTCTTTTCATTCTTCGAAATTGAAAGTCGTGGCCTTTATTGGGCTAGAAGATTTATTAATCTACCTACTTTTCAGCAGGATGTTCATTTCGGGTTATACTGTCGTCACTTGAATAGCAAGTTTCTTAGGCTTGTGAAACCTCTGTGTACTTTGTAAGGAAGTGCCATATGCTATTGGACATGTCCCTGTGAACTCGTGAACCTTGCAAGCAGCACTTTTCCTTTCATAAGATTTTTCTCCTTCAGGTATGCAGCCCACGTACCTCTTTCCCTTTTATACTTTCTTGCCTAGCAAAAACTCTTTTCATCTTTATCCTCTTCCTTGCCATTACCCAATTTTCTGTACCATTTTTTGCTCTCCTGAAGAGTGTGTGGTTTTATAATTAATACCCATTGCTTTAATTAGAATACTTCTTGCGCAGTTACTTGTTTAGTTAGTGAAGTGGTTATGTTAAAGGTATCTGGAGTCTTGTCTTGTGATTGCTCTTGATTTAATTCTTATAACGACTATTGCAATTTTCATTAATAGTTCCCGTATAATTAACCAATAAATACGGTATAGGAATGCAACAGAAAAATTAAAACAGTCCCTCCTTTTAAAAGGACCTAAGGATTAAATTAGTTACTTTTACATAACTAAAGAAGAATAAAATAACTTTTATAATTCAAGTCAACTTCTGTTATTTAAATCTCGTATATAGTTCGGGCCTTACTCAAAATTTATTTATAGTTCTCGTTCAATTCATTGTTTTGCTATAAAAGGCCTAATAAGTTTCAAAGATATTTCTTCTAGGAAATTTATCCTTAGACCTAGAACCACACACAAGAAACTACAGTTTTGAGAAAGTTGCGATTTAAGTTCAATTTATTATTATTATTATTATTATTATTATTATTATTATTATTTTTTTTTTTTTTTTTATGGGTGCTCTTTAACATCTCAGGTCATCAGCGTCCCTTTCATTTCAGGACATAAAACGGCCGACAAATTTTGCTCAGAGGCCTCTTCTTTCAGGCTTGAGGTTCTTTTTCGTGCCGTAAATGTATGACGCGAGATCCATGGTTTTACTTCCCTTCCGAAGGAAACCATACTTACGATTTTTACGCCAGAAAAAAATCCATCGACTCTGGCGGGGATTGAACCCGCGATCTTGGGTTTAGGAGGCAAGTATGGTTACCACTACGCAACCAGGATCGACAAAAGTTGGTGAGAAATTTTGTAATTAATTACATACCATAATTGAATAGTTTCTCTTTGTAGTAAATATTTTACTGTGCTTGGAGTTCAGAAAAAATAATTCTTGGTTTATAACACGCATCACAACATAAAACACAGCATATGACAGTATTGTCAATAAAGTAATTAAATAATACCAGTATAAAATTTTGTTTTTTATTTTGTAACAAATCTCTTAATTTTTCATTTTTGGATTGCAGGAAATATACATGAATTTTCTGACACACCCATAGATATGCTTGTTATAAATGAAAAAAGAAGACCTGTTTGAAATAAAAATAAACCTTTAAACCTCTATCTTCAGATAATTGTATTATAAAAACGTTTGAAAGCATTAAAAAACAGCACCCGTTGTCTCTTTGGTAAAAATAAACCAGCGTACTACTGGCAGATCTGCAGGAACAATCATTAAACTATGTACATCTGAGAAAACAGAACAATACGACAAGCAAGATGTCTAAAATTTGGCGGCGGCGGCGGCAGTGGCAGTGGCGGTGGTAGTAGTAGTGGACCTTTTATTGTACCAGTTTTAGAATAAATACAAATAAATATAATTGTCGTATGGGCCTTACGGCCATACATGCTAATATCGTCCTAATAACAATCAAAATGGCCATACACATACATACATGTATACACATACACACATACCTACTTACAAATATACAAATACTTTGATATATTTACGTTTTCTATTAATAATTTTATATACAATTACATAAACATATGGAACCCTTACTCTTGAACCCCCCCTTCCATTTACTCACACCCCCTCTCCATCACCCCCCTCTCACTTTAGCCATTAACCTTCTTTGTGGGTCTCCTCTAGAAATATTCTCAAATTGTGTATCTCGCATGCACCAATATTTCCCTGCAAATGTTCAAACTTCTATTGGCATTCAAACATTGAGGTGATAAATGCTCATTTCTTAAAATCTACGTTTCCCTGCATTCTGCCAAAATATGCCTCCAGGTTTCGCCTTCTCCGCACAATGGACAAATTCTTTCCCCGAGAGCATTAACTGTTTTGTTTCCTTTCCAAGCCTCTAATCTGAACCATGCGAGACCACTTAGAACTGAGGATATAAGTCCCTCCGTCGTTCAGTCGAGGGGAATACCCAAGGACCCACGGGAGTGCTCAATTCTTGTGTTTACTTCGGATTTTTCTTCCTCCGGCCATGCTCATTTCGAGTATCAGCAGCGATTTTTTTTCTTCCTCTAAATGAAATTTATTGAGAGATGTAAAAAGTATAATCATTAAATAACTATTTTATCCACTTATTTATATAACAATGTCTTCATTGTGTTTCATTCAAGTCCTTCCATCAGAGCACTGCATATATAAAAAATAAATGTAATGTTTATTTTTAAGACTCACTCTTCTAGAATTAAAACAAAAGTTGCGACTAAGTTAAATAATTTAAGAGCAGAACAGCAACTTAATATACAAATAACTTGACGTCAAACAAGTAATAATCTTCTAGTAAGCAAAATTCCATTTATACTCTCACTATCCCTTTTTCGTCTATATCTATCGTGTTCTGCTTTTATCATTTAGTCCTCAGTTTTCTACTGTTATAAAAATAAACATGAAGCGAAAAACATATTAAAATTATGAACAATATGAAAGTAAATAGCTCTCAGGTTGTTTCCCTGGGAGCTAATTCTAAGAAAGTATTGTCTATTATTGCCTATAATCAACAGACCTTACATACAATAATATACAGTGTGCACCAACCAAGAGTTTATGCAAGTTAAACGTACAGACTGAAGAGCTGCTAGCGATGAGTAAGTCGAACGTTTCCCAATTCTCTACTACTCCTTGACGGCAATATTCAGAAGTTGTTTGGCGCTTATAGACTACAATAGCATGAATAATAAATGAATGTGAGAGTTGGGGATGCGGTCGATGACAATTAATACACAAAATAAGATAATAAATTACATGTTTAAATACACCACTAAGTAGAGTATTTATTATTGAAACTTGTCTTTTAAAGAAACCCTAAAAATCTTACCTACATTTTGCTGAAATATTCCGTAGTTTGTACTACTAATAAAGTTCAGTCGAGGCCAGGTCTATGGATATTTTCCGACATAAATAATCCTATCTGTGTCTTCCTTCAGTCAATAAAAAAAAAAAATACTCAAGTCAGAAAGAACAGGCCTCTAAGCAAAAATTATTGGCCGTTTCACGCTCTGAATTATATGGGAGGCTAATGCCCTCAAACATTAAAGAGCGTTCGAAAATAAACCAAATAAATAAAAAACTATCCACAAACATGTATGCCCATGATATGTTTAAAGACTGCCGAGAAACAAGTTCTGTCACAAAGAAAACAAAAAAAAGGGGGGGCGGAGGGAAATATGGCCGTTACTTGAAAATATACGAGTTGGGATTGTGGTAACTTGTGTAAATTTTCCCGGCGACACACACGAATGAAGTGGGTGGAGTGATCAATGAGTAAGAAAAGAGTTAAAACGAATATCAACTTGTCTCATATGTGTCAAGACTTGAGCGAAATTATATACATGCCAGTTTCCGCACTTGTTGCGAAACTATGGAGTAATAGATGATTACCTAATTATTGCACAAATATTTCATTTATTACTTTTATTTATATCTATTTCCCTTGCCACTCCTCCTAAAGGATATAAAGATTTTTACTCCCTTTTATTGTATATAGGTCACCCACCAGTTTTGTCTAAGAAAGAAAAATATTTCAAGCTGATTAAGTACCCCAGACATTGGTGGAGACATTGAAAATCACTTAGAAAAGACTTTTTTTCTACAAAGCAATAAGAAATAAACGAGAACTTGAAAACCTGTGGAGAGCAATGTAAAACTAACAAAAGAAAGCAATTTGCCTATATAAACACAACAGTTGTAAAATCTGGTAGAAAAGTAATCTTTACTAGTAAAGAAAATTTAATCATTTTTAGTCGGGGCGAGCAACGACGTAGAGAAAAGAAGCATTAACTGCAAGACAGAAATCTCTGTGCTTCAGTTAAACATTAAGAGTTGTATGTTTGCTAGCTATGTATAACACCGGTTCTAATACTGTAACCCGCATACTCCCAAATGTGCACGAGACTCTTCCACAAATTATTAGAATGTTGAATGTGTAGATACCAACAATGAATTACGAAAAAAGAAATGTAATACAAATTTACACTTTCTACATTTAGGTATAGTAAATTTGAATAAAATTGAAAGGGACTATTTGTTCCGAAAACAGTTTTTAAATAGGTATGCCGAAAAAATGGACCAAACAGACTACTATAGTACAATAATAGTTACCCTGGCAACAGCACACGCCTTTCTGCAGCGAGCTGCGTAGACTGCTTGTGCGATAGTTTTCCAGGACTATCAAAGCAGTTTATTAAAGTTAACAAACTACTTGTGTGAAAAACCATTTTTTACAAAATTATTTTTAATAACTGCAACAAAATTTTAAAAGGGTTGGAAAACAGTATCAGAGCTCAGAATACAAGTTGCTCTATTAAGTTCCATATACAACGGCTGGTATGTAAAACATCTTCTCATTAAGAAAATGAAATTAAGAAGTAATACTTTACCATCGTATATCATTACTTATTAATATAAATTTTTGTGCGTTTTATATATTATAATCTAATATTATAATAACTATTATGGTATACGGATACACTACAGCAAAATGGCAAATACTGATTTGTATGATGGTACCTTTATGCTTCATAACAACTTTAAAATGTATACTGAGGGTGCCAAAAAGGTATATCCTTTCACAGTAGATATCTATTTAATATATTTTAAAGTTAGACCGAAAAACTACAGTAATGTGTAGTATGATGTTCTGTAAACAGATGTGATTTACATTATGATAGCATTGCTACGTGACAGGTAAATCAACAATGAACAAAGAAGCAAAGATTATCGTAGGATGTTCTGTAAACAGATGTGACTCACATTACGTTATGCTACCGTTATGGAGCTAAGCTTATCGTTTGAACAGCGGTAGTGGTATTGGAAAACCGAGAATGTTGTTAAAGTTCAAAGGCAATGGAGACGTTTGTACAGAACAGAACCGCCAACAATTGCACGCATTCAAGACAAATTTGAGAGTCCTGGTAACGTACCGATGCTCACAAGGGCAGATCTCGCACAGGAACAAGCCCAGCGCACTGGATCCAAGGCATTATCCAAGACGCTGGATAGGACGAAGAGGTCCGATTGAGTTTCCACCGCATTTTCCGGATCTAACTCCGTTGGATATCTATCTATGGGGAACTCTTAAGGATGTTGTATACCGTAGAAAACCAGCTTCAATGGCAGCATTTCGGAAAGAAATTGAAACGGCATGCGCTGCAATCGCTGAGGACACTTTCGCAAACGTTGCTCAATCAGTAGTTCAACGTACTCAGAAGTGTATCGACGTCGATGGTGGGCATTTTGAGCAACTGCTGTAATTGTAAAAGTCTAAGATGATTAGTGCTCATCATTTTCTGTTTGTGTGAATTTAGTATTGTTATTTTAACACAGTTTTTCCTTAGCTTGAAGTGTGTATACATTTTTGGAACCCTCTGTATATGATAAATCATCTAAAACTACCACTTTGAATATTTCAGAAATTATAGTTGCTATTATCTAACTACTATTCAGAAAGTGTACATCTAGCATTTAAATACCTAGTACTTATTGACCACAAAATAATAATAATGATAATGATAATAATAATAATAATAATAATGCATATAAATAAATAAAACTAGATGCGATTAATATGTCAGTGCGATATCGATTATAGTTCACGTCGTCATGTGTAGGGCTCGGATTTTCAAATCCTTTTACTTGGGGGTGGGAGATTCACATAATCATAGACAAAAGCAATATACTATTCCGGTTTTTAGATAAAAGCAGTAAATATCTGTTTGCATTTTGTATACGATTTAGGAACTATTATAGTTTCATATCCATTCAGGATAAACTGCGACATACTGTGACAGTTTTCCTAGCTTTTGGTCTATGGTTATAGGAATTACCCCCACCCCACTACAATCGATAACGATATCGCACTGACATTTTAATCGCATCTAGTTTATTATTATTATTATTATTATTATTATTATTATTATTATTATTATTTCCTATGAGCATCGAAAAAAGGAAAGGATTAGACAAATTTGGATTGGAGTAAATTTGGTTAAGGGGAGATGACATTACACGAAATAGTTGGTAAATAGTGCGAGATATAGACAGGCAAAATATTTTGTCTCAATGCGCAGAAATAAGTATAGCTTAACCTGCAGGCTCAAGTACATTCGGTGTGGGGAACGGGGATTATCTAGATATATGTGTGGTAGAGAAGAAAGAAGTGGTCTCGCATGGTTCAAATTAGAGGCTTGGAAAGGAAACAAAACAGTTAATGCTCTCGGGGAAAGAAATAGCCCATTGTGCGGAGAAAGCGATACCTGGAAGCATATTTTGGCAGAATGTGGGGAAACGGAGATTTTATCACTGCAATTTTTGAATGTCAATAGAAATTTGAGCATTTGCCAGGAAGTGTTGGTGTATGCGGGATACTCACACAAATTGGGAATATTTCTAGTGAAGACGCGATAAAGAAGGTTAAGGCTATAATGAAGAGGGGAGGAGATGGAGAAGGGGTTGTAAGTAGAGGGAAAGGGGCTCAAGAGTAATGGTTTCATTCATGTCTATATATTCGTATTTAAATTATTAATAGAAAACTTAAATACATGGAAGTATTTGTATATATGCATGTAGATTTGTGTGTATGTAGGTATGTTTGTATGTATATATGTATGCATGTATGTACATATATGTATGTACGTATGTATGAGTATTGCTCTTTTGATTGTTATAAGGACGACATTAGCATGTATGGCCGTGAGGCCCATGCGTCGGTTGTATTTATTTGAGTGTATCCTAAAATTGTACAATAAAACGTCCATTACTACTACTAAATTTTCCTAAATTGTAGGCAAAATCCAAACAGAAGCGTACTGTTTTTTGCCCAAAAATCAGAGAAATGTATTTTTTTTTTTTCGTTATCATCATGGAAATTCTCTACATAGGGTCTGAAAGTCTAAACTCTACATGTGACGATATCTGATAAACTACTTGGCTTAGAATAGTTCCAAATGCCCACTTAAATTCCAATGTCATTGGATATTATTTTCTTGTTACAATGAAACAAATGTAACTTAGAAATGTTGTTGGAATCGTTTTTATGGGGTATCTTAGTGCCTCCTTGTCTGAACTTCATTTCGGTGAAAACAGCGCGTCTATAGAAACATTCTCCTAATTTAGACACTAAATTTTGTATTACATCTAAGCGATTCGTGACAGCGAGAGATATGTAAAGAGCGTCCGCTGTCAAGGAAAGTTTGAGAACCGCCGGTGTAGCCAATTTGCATTTTATTGAAAAAAAACATGAACCGTAAAGTTTAAATTTCCACAAAGGTCTTCAACCGCGTCTTCCTGAAGGTTATATTTTCAACCAAAATATGCATTTACAACCGCATGGCGCTGGTTATTGTAAAGTATAACACCACAGTCTCCGGTCAAATAGTGGTGTGTAATAAACAATACTGCCTATTTTTTTTCTATCTTTTAGGAGTTGCTTTATTTCTGTTTCAAATTCAGTATATTTCTGCTCAATTATTTGTATATAAGTACGTTTCAATAGTAGTAACGGACGTTTTACTGTACGTTTAAGAATACATTAAAACAAATACAATTGTCGCATGGGCCTTACGGCGTACACGCTAATGTCGTCCTCATAACACCCAAAAGGGCCATACACGTACATACACACATACACATCTACATGCATACATACAAATATACAAATACTTCGATATATTTACGTTTTCTATTAATAATTTAAATAAAAATACATAAACATGAATGGAACCCCTTACTCTTGAGCCCCCCTTCCATTTTACTCACACCCTCTACAACTCTCCTCTCTTCATTTAAAGCCATTAACCTTCTCTGTACCGCCACGGGTGGCCGAAGTCGTTAAGGTGCGGACTCGTGAGCGGGAGGTCTGGGATTCGAATCCATCAGAACCGTTCTCCCTGACTGGGGGTTTTTCCAGGTTTTTCTCAGTCATAAATGGCAAATGCCGGGGTGGTACCCTAAACTTAGGCTTGGAATGCTTCCTTCCTTAAAAAATATCCTTTGCCAATATATCATTCCATCCCATGTATCATCAGTGTTCACCGCCTGTGGTGCCTCTGCAGTAAAAACGGGTGTTAAATACTATTCAAAAAAAAAAAAACTTCTTTGTTGGGTGTTCTCTAGAAAATGTTCCCAAATTGTGTGTGTATCTCGCATGCACCAACATTACCCGACGATGTTCAAACTTCTGTTGGAATTCAGAATTGCGGTGATAAATGCTCATTTCTTAAAATTTCCTTTTCCTTGCAGTCTGCCAAAAAATGCCTCCAGGTATCGCTTTCTCCGCACATAGCGAAAATTCTGAAAAATTCTCTCCCGTCACCAAAACGTTATAACTGAAAAGTTGCATATGAGAAGTGTTTGTGCACGGTGAATTCCAAGATTCCAAGAATTCAAATTTGCGTTCACGGTTCCAGGAAATAGATGATGTTACAAGATGATGCGGTTCTTCTATTGTGTCGAACACCATCTTCTACTTAGCATTTGCTCTTTTTCGAAGGGTTTTATCCAAGTTCCATAATTCAAAAATAATCCAACAAATCCATATGTGATTAATTTAAACATACTGACTGCAAATGTTTTCTCAACTCGGTCTTTATCTTCTCTTTTCCAATAAGTTCTGTATTATTCATAGCGTTCCTAAATATTTCTTCTAAATGAGTACCTGACCTTTCATTTCTTACTTGACGTCGTATTTTTATCCTGTTGTTAACCGCAAAATATTTCATTTTACATACAATTTCCCCACATCCACATAATTTATATACCATACATTAATCGTTTAATCATAAAGTCCAAATCAATGACATTTTGAACGATAGCTCTTTTCTCAACTAAAACTTTAAAACAAATAAAAAGGTATAATTTATACTGCTATGTTTTAACAACTGCTTGCACTTTCTTTCAAACACGATTTATATACATGTGAAGAATTTCAGATGCCACACCGCAGTTTGTTGCGTCACCGCCACTGGTGGACGAGGTCGTTAAGGCGCGGACCCATGAGCGGGAGGTCTGGAGTTGGAATCCCGTCAGGACTGTCCTCCCTGACAGAGGTTTTTTCCAGGTTTTCCCGTCTTCATGTCTGGCAAATGACGGGGATGTATCTTAACCTTGGGCCTGGAACGTTTCCTTCCTTAAAAATCCTTTCCCAATATCATTTCATCTCATGTAACATCAGTGCCGACCGCCTGTATGCCTCAGCAGTAAAAACAGGCGTTAAACACTATTAAAAAAAAACATTACCAATCCTTTAGGTGTTCTTTTATCCGTGAGTAAATGGTTCCAAAAAGAGTTTTAATAAAGGAGGAGGGAGTAAGTCATCATATTCTTCTGAACAGATACTAAAATATTAGTACAAAATTTGATTAATAACAATAATAAAGGAAAATTTTGTCTGTTAAGTAGGGACGTAGTTCACATCTACGAATTTTTTGTTTTGGGAGTGCAGAAAGGTGGTTTTAAGCGGTTTAATTGGAGGATAAATTGTCGTTTTATTAAATCGTCCTATACTCAAAAAACAGGCCGACTTTGTTCATAAATGGTCGATAATGTAGATAAAAATATTACGGCTCTGTATTAATAAAAAGTTTATCTGATAAAAATAGAAATGTGCAGATTAAGAAATAGACCTAACTCGATGTCACTTATTTCAAATTAAAGTTCCAGGCATTATACAACCATCTCAGGCACCGCAATATCACTACTATATTTGATGCAAGGTTCGATGAGAAAGATGCTTCAGGGGAGCTCGTACAGTGTTAATCGTAAAATCAACACCATCAATCAATTGCCACACCTATCTACCCAGAGGCGTTCAAAATACCCCACCAAACACTGAAGCGTTAGTTTAACTACATACAAAGTGAAGGATTTCCAGCAAGCAAGTGTTGAACGCCTTACGTCATTCCAAAGTAAGAGCTGGTGTGAAAATGTTCGCCTCATCAGGAATATGAAAAGACAATCTACTGTTTTTAATTCCAAGAATCTCGTCTCCTTCCGCCGTTGACGCAACACATTCCAAGATCCCGCATCTACAACAAGAATTTCTCACGCAGCTGGAAAGTGATACTTGTAATCAAATAACCATTACGGCAGTGAATCCATAGAAATATAAATTGTGTGTTTCCATCAGCTAGTTTCAAAATATTACATTTTACTTCCAACCTTCCTTTATGACAGCACTTTGACCCGTAGGTCCTGCTCCCAGGGGGCTCACAAGGCATTAGCGTACACTTTATTCTTGAATATGTAAGATGATAAAACTTTACTTTCCTTATTTATTAAGCAAAGTAAATAAACTGAATGATGATTTTGGTTTATTTACGAACGCTCTTTAACATCTCAGGTCATCAGCATCCCATTCAATTCAGAGCGTGAAAAGACCGACAAAGGTCTCTTCTTTCAGGCTTGAGATTCTATTTCGTACAGTAAATCTACGACATGTGACTCACGGCTTTACTTCTTTTCCGAAGGAAGCCATACTTAGGATTTTTGCGCCCGAAAAAATCCATTTGCCCTGGCTGGGATTGAACCTGCGATCTTGGGTTTAGGAGGCAAGTATGGTTACCACTACATCACCGGGACCGACATCAAACTGAAGACGACCATTTGTTACGGACGGAACGTTCAAATACGAAAGCCTAAGACAGTAACCAGGCAGAACACTCATATATACTGTAATAGTTACCCTGGCAACAGCACACCTCTTGCTCTTTTAGCTGTGTAAGAGTGCTTTTCTTCTAGTTTGTTCGTTCGGCATGTTTCAATGAATGTCGCTTTTTGATATCAATTCGCTATTATTATTATTATTATTATTATTATTATTATTATTATTGTTGTTGTTGTTGTTGTTGTTGTTGGGAGACAAAATGCTTTATGGATGACTTAGCAGCCGTGGAATACATGTTCAATTTTTATATCTTCTTTGTGTTTTTCTCCTCAAATTCCATCAGAAAAGTAAAAATTAATATAAACTTGCTACAAAAATACATATTAATTATGGTCTAGCAGAAATGCGCAATCTTTGGGTAGTGAACGAAAAAATAATGTCAATAAGACCAGTATATTACATTTACATATGCAGCAAATATACCACTAGTGTTAACGGATTTTAAAAAAAAAACGTTTTGCTCAATTATTGTTTATGCCTATGCACAAAATGCATTGGCCATGCATTAGGACCCTGCTTACCAACAAATTGGAAAGTTTACACTGAGGAGAGAATTTTTGTCCAGATTGTGTTCGAACATGACTAACCAAAATTGGTCGATACCCATATTATAGACAGTCATTGTGCAATAAAAGATAGGTGCACTTTGCTATTGCAGACTACGCAATTAATAAAATTTCCCACAATACAATAGCTTGGTAACATACACCTTATTCGTATCTTATGAGCGTAATCTCCAAAGAATGCCACGCCAGCGTTCAATACTTGTAAAGCTTGCTCGATATATAATTTGCATATTTATACGAGGTGATATCCACAATATTTGGGACTGGTGCTGCCATCTCGACAGTAGTTGCAGTAGAGTCTTGTACCGCTAGGTGTTAAATTGGCACATCTGATGAGTGAGTGTTTAAAGTTTCATGCAGTTGGGTAGATGTGTTGAGATTCTATAGTACTTTTCATGATACTCTGTGTGTAGTTTGTGGCGATTTTATGATGGATCCAAGATTACAACAGAGAGTGTGCATCAAATTCTACACAAATGTAGGGGAAAATGCTACGGAGACCCTCGCAATAATTCAACAAGTATTTGGGGGATAAAGCATGAGCAGTAATGTGTGTATAAGTGGCATGCTCGGTTCAGGGCGGGCCTTACAGATATTACAGACGATTCTAACACCGGTAGGCCCGTCAGCTGCGCAACACCTGACATTGTTGCCAAAGTTCAACATCTCGTTCGTGAGGATCGACGTTGAACCATTGAAGAACTTGCTCATGAAGTGGGAATTGGTTATGGGACATGCCAAAGAATTTTAACTGATGAATTGGGCATGCATCGTGTCGCCGCAAAATTTTTCCTATGTATTCTGAATGTTGATCAGAACGCACAGCATGTTGAAGTTCGCACGGAGCTTCATCAGGCGTATCCGATGACCCAACCTTCTTGTCCAGGGTCATCATCGGCAACGAGAGCTGAATGTACGCTTATGACCCTGAGACAAAACGACAATCCTCCCAGTGGAAGAGCCCGAACTCACCAAGAGCAAAAAAAGGGAGACAAGTGAAGAGCACAGTCAAGAGCATGCTCCTCATTTACTTTGATACCAAGCGGATTGTGCCAAAAGAATTCGTCCACCGAATCAAACAGTGAATTCCACGTAATACTGTGACGTTTTGCAATGGCTCCGTGAAAATGTGCGGAGACGATGGTCCAAGCTTTGGCGACAAGGGTACTGGCTGTTGCGTCACGATAATGCGCCCTGTCACAATTCCTTATTCACCAGGAGCTTTTTGACGAAAAACAACAAGACGGTTGTCCCCCACCCACCGTAATCGCCTGATTTGGCACCCTGTGACTTCGCTCTATTATCCAAACTGAAAATCAAGTTGAAAGGTCGTCGGTTCAACACAATTGAGGATTTAAGAATAAACGCTCTCTGTGCTAAACACCCTCAAAGAACACGACTTCCAAGATGCACTTGGAAAATGGCAGAATACGAGTGGAAGGGACTACTTCGAGGGTGACGGCGGTCATTAGTCTCAAAGTAAATTTTTGACCAGATGGCAACATCAGTCCCGAATATTCTGGATAGCACCTCGTATCAGTAAACAAAGCGAAAAGGGTGACCATAAACTTGCTTTGAATGTAATGACTCGTAATGCAATAATGTTAAAGGCTGAAAATTCTGTAGTATGGCTTAAAATATGCAATAGTGCACCAAAAATTAATGACAATTCTGTAATAATATTAAAACCTAAAATTATGTAATATGTTGTGATCTATGTAACATAGCACACATTTAATCAACAAATAAAATAAAATACATTAAAAAGGTGCTAATTGTGAATCTTGTAAGCATTTGCATTTTCTTTGTACAAAAATGTGTGGCATTAAAATATATAATTACATAAAACTCGGGCTCCAATGATAAGAGGCAAATCTTGTGTAGATAATTTTAATGAATATCACTGTTATTGTTCTTTCATACTCAAGTAGTGTTGCAGGTTTTAGCATGCTCTAGCATCTAGTAGACTGTAGCTATAGATAACGACAAAACAAACTAGCGACCTAATTCGTATTTTCGAAAACTTTCTGGGTTCTTACGAAAGCTTACTAAAGCGTATAATACTTGAAGTTTGTTTTCTTGCGAAACTAAAAGCACCAGTAGTAGTTTAAGTACATTAAGGAGTAAAAACGGTCACACAGAGATATAAATCTGTTGTTTATGGTGTTGCATTTAATTTCGTTTAAAGTTTCTCTGAAAAGATTACCATATCCCTTAGAGTTCTTATGCACGGCACGAACTTCGCGTGAGATCCGAATTTCTCCCTTAAAGCATTTTCTTCTCTACCACCCAGGAACTAAATTCTTACCTTATTTGTTCTCAAAATAAGATTCAGATCAATGCAACATAGTAATTCACTTGCTTCATTTAGTAACGAGAGTAGATCCATAAGTTTCAATATAGTTATCCTTTATTGCAATATACTTCTCACATCTTTGGAATAACATTTCAACCCCCCCCCTAAAAAAATTGTCAGAAGTCTTGTGTGCAAAATGGGCATAATCAGCATTCACCACTTGTTCGTCACACTTAAATTTCCTTCCTCGAAGGTTCTTCTTGAGTTTCGAGAAGAGAAAATAGTCACTGGGAGCTAGATCTGAGCTGTAGGGTGGATGGTCAATCTTTTTGAAGCCACATTTCTTCACAGCTTCCTTTACAACAAGAGCTGTTGCACAGGCGCGTTGTTGTGAAGAAGGCGCACACCGTCACTCAACTTACCTCGTCTTTTCTCTTTGATGGAAGCACGCAGTCTGTGCAGTAGGCCAGCGTAGTACTCCCCATTTACTGTGGTGTTCCTCTCCTTGAAGTCACTGAAGAATATTCCTTTACAGTCACAAAAGATTGTCGCCATCATCTTCTTGGTTGAGTGAGTGACCTTGTCCTGTAGTGGCGGTGTTTCGCCAGGTTTACGCCTGACTTTCCATTGATTCTCTTTTGGAAAAGGGATCATAGTAAAGGACCATAGTTTCATCTCCTGTAACAATAGCTTGCAGAACTTATCTCTCGTTGCCGCGGCAGAGTTCCTGACAACAGATGACTTGTTGCTGCTTTTGGACTGAGGAAAGAAGCCTAGGCATCCATCTCTAACCTTACTCATGTTTTAATGTTGATGAATAATTCGAAGGACTGTTGTTTTAAAAAGGCCAAGCCTTGCTGCTATTTCTGTAATTTTGAGCCGCCAGCCTTCCATAATTTCTGCTTCCACAAGCGCGATGTTTTCAAGAGTGAGAGCAGACCTGCACGCTCTTCGTCTTCAATGCTTTCTCGACCCATTCGAAAAAGTTTGGTCCATTCTTTTACGGTAGAATATGAGGGGTATGTTTCCCCGTTTACACTTTCTAATCGTTGTTTAAGTTTATTTGGAGTTAGTCCTTCTTTGTTACAGCTGCAATTATTTACTTAAAAGACACCAGATTAGGATTTTGTGAAGGCGGCAATTCTGATCGGCGTGGATGGAAACTTATGGACCTCCCGGTATATGTGAAGCAGATTAACGGTGTTTTCGGGTTAAATGAAATACACGACGTTAACCTGGAAAGTACATAACTATTGAAAAAAATGTATTATGTAACACGGTGGACCCTTATTCCCTTTAAGGAACTCCATCAGAGGACTTCCAGACTTATCCCCGCGTCTCTTACTCGTTATCTTATACGTAATCCTGTCTCCTGTCTGAAATCTCGTTTCTGTCAACGGCGAAAAGCCGCAAGTCGTAGGGATCCAGAGGAAGACTGTTGACAGATCTGGGTAATGCGATGGTGGAGCAAAAATCTCTGCACAAAACACAAAGAATGCAGTACATCTCACAATAAAAACCTCCCTTTGACTTAGTAGAAAATTTGCGTATTTTATGTATATACAAAAAATCTGTTTCACAATTAGAGCTTGCAAGTCCAATACCTTTATCCTATGTTGCGAATGTATGCATTAATTAATCCTGCTGCAGAGAAGCACAGAAGAAAGACGAAAGCGACCAGGCAGCGTAGTGTAGACTCGCTATGTAACGTTATAAAAACAATAAAAATATAGCATTACGTAATTTTTGCTACATCCTCAAGATACATTGACTTAAACTATGAATCAGTATTTATGGCATGGTCTCAGTTACATTTTAATGTAATATAACAGATTATTTTTAAATTAATGATGATAATATTACGTATTCATCCTAAAGTATAATTCTAGGATACGTTTTTCATATGATACTTTTGTTGTACAACTCGGCAAGCAGGAAAGAATTTCAAGATGATGAAATAGCAAAATATAACGAAAGGTGAACACCAAAAGTAAGCTTTGTGTCTTTCTACAAGCGTCAAGGGGTGAATATTTATGCTTTCTACTTTAGGACGCGTTAGGACGCCAGGTTTTCGCACCTTATGGCAAGTTATTTTTGAGCGAGCTAATCCTTTCTACATATTTTGAACGTTTAAAGCTTTGCGGGTAGCGTCGGCTTACATTTGTGAACCCCGTGGGCATATGTAAACCACATGGAGGTGATTTCTCGCGGAAGTATATAAGAAGGTTGTTCTCTTCTTTTGGTGTCACTTGTTCATCACATTTCGACAAGACCTCCAGCACTTTGGCAGACTTCGAACACTCCAACGCACCTTATTTTTTATGCAATCTGCTTACTATTAGGCACTGCTGCCTGCAGGTGTAAGAATCACGTGGTTGGTGTTAACAGTTAAATTGTTGATGCCTTGTTCACTTAAAAAAAAAAACAAAAAGCAATACTTCTACTGTCGTATGAGTAACGGAGAGTTAACGTATCATAATTAAAGGGCAGGTGACCCAAACGCGAGGATAGGTACAGTCCTTAGACCAAAGTCAGATTGTAATTGCCATCTCCGTAGGAATGTAATGTTACGAGAATATGATGTAGGTCAAGGTCATCAAACAGAAACGGTTATTTTCAGAAACGCTTGTTAATTTAAACAAATGTGTTGTGCAAAATGTTACGTCGTGTAATAATTTTAACGAAAAGTATCTTCAAATTCTGTTTCCTTATAAACCACTAGGCCACCGTTACTCTACTCTAACGTTATCTTTCCAAATGATGATTTTGACCATATGTTTACAGGCAAAGCACCCACTGCAGTGTGCACTCGCTGCATGCGCTTGTGAATACAGAGTTTACGAGTGTCCCGAAGTTCCCCGATCGACACAGAATCAGTCGAGAAATCTCCCTCCCCCCAAAAGGTTTACAGTATATAAACATTCGCTTTTATACCAGGTTAAATGGGATGGGAGTGTAGTAACTACTCTTAGTTCCTAGATCTACTATTGTTGTGATTGTTTTATATACCACGTAGTTCTGTGTGTTTGCGGACCACGTTCCAGGTATAGGAAAATAAGGTATTCAAATGCGGAGTTGGCAGACATATGATCTATGGATTAGTAGAAGGGTGCGTCTTCGTGCTCGTTTTCTGCAAGGCTGCCAGACGATACGATATACTCCAGGGATACATCAGCATCAGGGAGTTCATGCGACAGCGGTTGATGAATGTTTTCATGCAAATGCAGGACATTTTACATTTCATATGATTTTCTGTTTCCCACAGTTCTGTTTTTGAATATTCTGCTATGTGGTAAAGCCGTAGAAAAAGAGTTCTAACAGGGAAATAAAGTAATTACGCGCCCAAGTTGATATATTTTTATCCTGTATATGTGGGGAATGTTTCCCCCAAACTTATATGTGTATGTGTGTGTGTGTGTGTGTGTGTGTGCCCTTTTATTAAACCGTAAATATCCTTTACCAGGCCACAAATATATCAATCTAAGAATTAATAATAATAATAATAATAATAATAATAATAATAATAATAATAATAATAATCATTGTGGCACTTACACCGCTTTTCACGAGCAGTTAGCAATAGTTCTAGCTTGTCTTTCATTTGACTAGCTACTTGGATATACTTAAACATACATTATTCCACTGAATGTATTTCTACTGACACTTCAATTTATTCTCGTAGCAATTACTGTGTTTGGTACGATTTTCTTACTGTTTATTTATTTTTCCTTTGCTAACGTAAAGTCAAATTGATTCAACTTAAAGATTAAATTTCATATACTACTACATAGAGGGTAGATCCATAAGTTTTCGTTCTAGCCTTTTTTCCTCAGTCGAAAAGCAGCAACAAGTCATCTGTTGTGAGGCATTTTTGAAGCTCTGCCGTAGCAACGAGAGAGAAGTTCTGCAAACCATTGTTACAGGAGATGAAACTATGGTCTTTTACTATGATCCCTTGCCCAAAAGAGAATCAATGGAGTGGCGTAAACCTGACGAAACACCGCCTCTAAAGGCTAACATCACTCAGTCAACCAAAAAGATCATGGCCACGATCATTTAGCACGGCGAAGGAATATTCTTCATTGACTTCAAGGAGAGGAACACCACAGTAAGTGGGGGGGTACTATGCTGGCCTAATGCGCAGACTACGTGCTTCCATCAAAGAGAAAAGACGAGTCGAGTGGAGGTGTGCGCCTTCGCACACAGCTCTTGTTGCAAAGGAAGCTGTGAAGAAATGTGACTTCAAGAAGATCGACCATCCACCCTACAGCCCATATCTAGCTCCCAGAGACTATTTCCTCTTCTCAAAACTCAAGAAGGAGCTTCAAGGAAGGAAATTTAACTGAGACGAAAAACGGATGGATGCTGTTTAGGCCCATTTTGTAGACTGGCTATTTGGGGGGGGGGGAGTTGAAATGTTAATCCAAACATGTGCGAAGTGCATTGTAATAAAGAGTAACTATACTGAAAAGTGAAATATAGTTTTTGTCTCTATCATACCTCGGAAACTTATGGACCCATTTTCGTATCATGGAAGTTGCTTAAGCAAATGTAAAAATAACAGACTCCTTAGCTTCCAATTTTGGTTTTTGAAATTGCAATATGTCAAAATGAAGTACTTGCTCAGTTACAAAACAACTAGTGGTTATATTAGCTTTGAATCTTTATTATAGAATTTTGTTATGTTTTACTATGTTATTTTTTTCTTCTTCTTCTTCTTCTTCTTCTTCTTCTTCTTCTTCTTATCCCTAAATCCTAAGATATACCATATCTAATGTAATTCTAGAGAGAAAAGATGTCTTTTTATAGTGGGATTTATCGACGTCTATACCTCACCATATAGAACCAATTAAAGTATTCTTGCCACTTAAGAGATATCACTCTGTGTACCCTCATCAGCATCCTTACAATATGAACAAACACAGAGAAACATGAAGAAACATGGGATTTGTTACTTGGTCAACAAACAACGTCTGTGCCAGATTTCTCCCACCAATCCTCCCCTCCCAATTCAAACAGTCCTGCCATTAATAAATATTTTTATTACTGAAGAAGAATTTTATCAGTTCCTTTCTTCAAGATTGATCTGCCCTGTTTACTTTATACTTGTGAATTTTGTTTCGTTGACCGACACTTTTTACTTTTACTTTTGTGATGTGGTTGTCTGGTCAGCCACTAACCCTGTGCTTACTGATGAGTGGGTAGTACTGACAAACTTGGTTTCCCGATTGGTGCTGATATGCCTGCTCCTTTATTCTTTTGTGGGTGTCAGTCACTTGTTGTCGGTTCTATGCAAAGGACTTTGCTGTGCTCTATGGCTTTTTGTCGACTGATTTCAGTTGAGTGTGGTCTTCTCTCTCTCTCTCTCTCTCTCTCTCTCTCTCTCTCTCTCTCTCTCTCTCTCTCTCTCTCTCTCTCTCTCTGTGTGTGTGTGTGTCGTTTTGTGCTTATATTTCGTTCTTTTATCGCGCCGGAAATTCTGGGAGCAAGAATGGCACACAATCGAATATTGGCACTATTTTGAGAGTTATGTTTTACCAATTGCAAAAGTGTTGGTAAAAATGTCTCCAATTTAATGGTGTTTAACGCCTGTTTTTACTACGAAGGCACCACAGACGGTGAACACTGATGATATATGAGATGAAATGATGTATTGAGAAAGGAATTTTTAAGGAAGGAAACGTTCCAGGCCTAACTTTAGGGTACCTCCCCGGTATTTGCCATTTATGAGGACTGAGGAAAACCTAGAAAAAACCTCAGTAAGGGAGGACCGTCCTGGCAGGATTCGAGCCCCAGACCTCCCGCTCACGAGTCCGCGCCTTAACGACCTCGGCCACCCGTGGCGGTCTCTGTTGTTGAAACAAATGAAGTTATATATGATAAGAAGGAATTTGAAAAAGTTTTAAATAACATGCAGAATACAAATTCAAAGTAAAATACTTTGACGTTAGCTTGAGCTATCTCCGTATAAATGTTCCAACATTTCGCTGATTTGTGTTAAAAAATGTAGCATTTTTTATATTTAATCTAATTGTGCCTAATCTAACAGCATATTTGGTATTACAATTAAAATATTGTTTGGGAAACGATAAGTTAGATTGTCAGATTAGTATCATTATGTTCCAATTTGGGCTTTAAATAGCGCGAGGATAGCTTTAATTATTATTAACTATAGAAATCGTGATATCTGTCCTAGATTTCAGAACAACTAAAAATATAAGCTCTATTCATGGAATCACAACACTTAAGTTTACCTGAAGAGCACCTTTTCTCACTTTTTTGCAAGATGTAACGGTTGCTCGAATTGTGTGATTCTTATTTGCATTTCTTTATAATGTAGGTATTTTAAACCTGACAACACAAACATTAAATTTTACTGTTTCAATAATTACGACACCAAACAACAGTAACAACAGTAACAAAATATTTAGAAACCAAAAAAGAAAGGCCCAACGTAACGCAGAGTATTGGCAAATAAAAGATATGATTGCATTTCTCAAATTTCACAGGTCTTTAATGTGTTTAGCAACAACTTGTTTCCTAAATAACTACATCCTAGTCATTATGAACAAAACTATCTATCGTAACCTCTCATGTCATTAAGGGGGCTCAAAAATGCTCAGAATTATAAACAGCCTTTATTGTTCGTCAAAAAATTTAATAAAACGCTACATTATGACAAGAGTTTAAATAATTAACATAAGAATTATGTCATTAAGTTATTCTCATTGCTAAAATGCTGTCATTAACTTAATATTATGTTACAGTGAGAGCAGTTTAAAAGTCCCGCAACTTAGATCGGCCGACCAACGGACCTAACACCCTCCAACCGTTGAGATTCCTCAATTTATTCGCGTGGCGCCACAATATTTCTTCCAATTATTTTCGAGAGAATTCAGACAGAGTCGGGCAGTTGTGTTGTACAGTCGAGAAGGAGATTTTATTAAAAGTGCTGTAGTGTTATGCAATATTCACTGTGTCATAGGATACATTCATCTTCAAGGCATACATCAAGTACAGAAACTCCTGTAGCATACTAGAGACAAGTATTTAGGCTCAAATTTCCTTACATATCGGTTCCAACATAAAAACAATACTTAAGTTAGTACAGAACAATAAACAGTTCTGTGACGACCCACATACACTGAAAGAACTTGAAACAAACATAATACATCTTAGGCTTTCATGGCCGGTGTTATAACTAAAACGGTTAAAATCTTCCGTGTTGTTTTGCCGTATCACATGGTTTAATACGTGACCATAGCTTTCACCAACTTATCAGTGGACGATGAACAACACACGTAATATTGATCGAGCTTTTAAAACCAGACAATGAGGATCAATATTGTCTATAAGGCAGTCAGTGGAGCACGGCAAAATAGCCCGACAGATTTTAACTGTTTTAATATTTAAAAAAACTTCGAAACGAAATTAGGACCATTAGTGATGGGAAACTAGTACGTGTCAGTGATAACTTCCTAAGAAGATGTGGACTGTTAAAATGCACAAAAGTTCCAGCACTAATGTAAGGATGGTTAGTATCAACTTCTTTTATTTAATATGCTGCATCTAAGTCTTAATATATCGCCACGAGTCCACGCAAAAAAATATTGGAGGCAAATCAGACTGGTGAATTATATGTCAGGAATTTTAAACTGTTCTCACTGTTATACGGAAAAATTTTATTTATTACTGAAAAAAGAAAATGAATGAATGGTGTTTAACGCCCGTTTTTGCTACAGAGGCACCACATGCGATGGACACTGGTGATACATGAAATGATACATTGGGAAAGGATTTATTTTTAAGGAAGGAAACGTTCCAGGCCTAAGTTTAGGGTACCTCCCCGGCATTTAGCATTTATGAGGACTGAGGAAAACCTGAAAAAAAAACCCGTCAGGGAGGACGGTCCTGGCGGGATTCGAACCCCAGACCTCCCGCTCACGAGTCCGCGATTTAACGACCTCGGCCACCCGTGGCGGTGAAAACAGAAATACAATCTTAATTATATAATACATAATTACAGAATCAGTAAAATCAATTAGTTATTATTAATCTCCAAATTAATTAGTAGAATTTGGAAATACTAACACGTTCTAAAATATGCAAATAATAAAATTCCTATTTACTGTTCATCCAAATAATGAATCTATCGTATTCCTTGTGATAAATATTATAAGATTTTCTCGTTATTAGAAACGTTGAACCTTTTCAGCTTGAGCCCAAATTTCTGTCGGTAAATCCATCATCGCTAACAAACCGCCACTAGTGGCAGAAATCATTAAGAGGCGGACTCGTGAGCGGGAGATATGGGGTTCAAATTCCACCGGGACCGTCCTCCCTGACTGAGGTTTTTTCCAGGTTTTCCTCAGTCTTCATAAATGGAAAATGCCGGGGAGTACCCTAAACTTAGCCTTTGAACGTTTCTTTCCTTAAAAATATGCTTTCCCAATTTATCATTTCATCTCATGTATCATCAGTGTCCACCGCCTGTGATGCCTCAGTAGTAAAAATGGTCGTTAAACACCATTAAAAATGTTTAATTGCTGCTGGCCTATCATGTGTTAAAGCTGCATACTTATGGGTTTCTATTAGATTTATTTTGATATTTAATGTAAACTGTCATAAATGGGAAAATATATTCAGATTATAGGGTTCAAATTCAGATTAAGAAAACAAAATTCTGCAGGAGGCTGTATAAAGAATCTCTGATATTATACTCGTTGCATTTTGCTGTACTTTAAAGAAGATATTATCTACCGAATTTACTTCTTAGCCTTTTACAGCCTCATGTGCATCTTTGGCTTACCGCAAAGACCGTTGCATCCTCTACCTCCATCCCGTGATATCATTGGTAGAGTGCAGTGTTGCAGGGGGGCATGTGATCAGCACACCGCATCCCGCTGATCTCTTTATCGCGGCTTACTAGATCGAAGATCGCCACCTCTCCATCAGGCAGCTTCGCAGTTGTCCTCACGAGGCTGCGTGAATGCCGTTCCAGAACTCTCTATCTTAGAAAAATTCCTAAGTAGGTGCCGGGAATCCAACCCGGGTTTCCCGGTCCACAGTCAGCAACGCTAATAACTATATCTACCGAACAACCCGCATAAAATTACTCAATATCTTAAAATAAAATTAAAATAAGCAAAAATGTTTTTTTTAAGGTTTCCAGTAAGTTAAATTTATAATGGCTTAATGAAATTACATGCTGATCTTAGTTTAAGCGTAATGATTTTCCGTTTAAGTTAACAGAAAGTTTAGTAACGTTTTTTATAAGTCTATTATAATTTACTATGCAGAGACTTGGGTTCATTTGCAACGTGAATAATAAATTGCATTACATTAATTTTGCCAAAATTAATATCTACCCTGGTTTAATATACATTATTGAACTCCTAGACAAATTCCATTTTTTTCTATTTAGTAATACTGGTACTAATATAATAAAATATAATTTTATTAGTAAAGGTTATTAATACAGTTAAATTATTAGTATAAATAAGAAACAGTAGAGGGCCAAGAATAGAAACCTGAGATACTCAGCGCTTTATATTTCCCCAAACCTAAAAGAGAGAATTAATAAATTATTTAAATAGGAATATTAAATATTCCTATTGCTTTCTTTATCTTATATGAGGCAAAACAAATTTATGATTACTTTTACCTTTTAGTTTCACAAAAATAATGTCATAATTTAGCATGTTTAGCCAACTAGTAGAAAGTCCCTTATACATACATTTAAATGCTTATAGCTTTTTTTAATGGTGTTTAACGCCCGTTTTTTACTACTGAGGCACCACAGGCGATGAACGTTGGTGATACATGAAATGAAATTATATATTGGGAAAGGATTTTTTAAGGAAGGAAACGTTCCACGCCTAAGTTTAGGGTATTTTCCCGGCATTTGTCATTTATGAGGACTGAGGAAAACCTGGAAAAAACCTTAGTTAGGGGGGGGCGGTTCCTGGCGAGATTCGAACCCCAGAACTCCCGCGCCCTAACGACCTATATTTATAGCTGGTAATATTTCAATTATAAGAGTAAATATTTTACATTAACATTCCTTTCCTTAAACTGAACTGCTCGTTCATAATTAGCTGATTTCTTTCAAAATATGAGTAAATTATTTTCACAAATCTTTTGTAAAACAAGTGTTTTGAGAGAAGAGCAAGACACTTTGCTTTCCTCTCCCTGTACGTAAAGTGGTTTAACAACTTTCTGTTTAAGCCTATCAGTAAACACATGATTAAGGAGCACAGATTAACCCTGATTTCATCAATAAGTATACAGTACTTCAATGTACAAATATTGAATAATGCTCATTTATTTGGAGAAATCTTTGGAGAAACAGTTTGTAAGCAGAAAGTTCGTGAAGAAGTGACAACTGAAGGAAATTTAATGCATCTTCTACATTTCCTGAGCTTAGATTTAGTGTGTGTGTGTGTGTATATATATATGTATATATATAATGTTTTATTTACTGTCGCTTTGATTGCGTTGGTCTTTTTGCGTCGTCTGTTTACTCTATAAATGAAAGTAAATGAAATAATAATGTCGCAAATGAGCTCGAAGTGCTTGAAGCCTTAAAACTATCTGGCATTCACTTTCTCAAGGTAAGGAAAAAAGCTCCGGAAAAAGAATTACCCAGGCAACTTGACCTTACCGGGATTCAAACCCAGGACTTCCGGAAGTGGTCGCACATATTTTTTTCATTTTCCTTTAGCCATATACATTTTGAGCAGAGAACAAGCCGTGACCAGTTTCAGTATTTATGATATTCCAGGCACTTTCAATTATATTTTTACCGACTAATTATATATTGATAGTTACAGCTTCTTAGCTGCTTAATACTATTTTGTATTTTATACGTTGCTATTACTATTTCGAGAGTTGAATCAAGGTTTTCTTTTTGCTTACTAGATGTTCTATTGCCTAATGCTAACTAATCCTTGTTATTATTGAGACTAGATTTCTTTGTTATTTAAGACTGAATCATCCATTATAGTAACGTGAGACGAGTAAAAAGTTTAGTATTAATATCGTTTGAAAAGTAAGACTCTAATATCTATAACTGCATATATAGAAAACTATAATAACATTCCGTGGGAACGTTTCTTAATCAACTGACACTATATTGATTAATAAGAATATGGTGTAAATTGTATGGTATTGCAACATTACAATGTAAGAAATGTGATTTTTTTTCTCCTTCAATAATGTCTTTTATTCACACATTTGTACTTCGATTCAATTACTGAGAGAAAAAAATCAATTTCCTGCTTATTATTTGTGGTTACTACGAAACTACGCAACAGAGTAGAATTTGACACAATAAATATGCAAAACATAACAAAATTACTGAAGAATTGGCAGTTAATAATCAAAAGAAAAATTAATTGATTGGCAGAAATCTTATTCTTTGAATTTTAAAATTCCAAACACAAAAAGAAATAAAATATGTTTTGAAATAAATTTACAGAATTCTATATTGAAAGAAACGGAGAGATTCAATAAACAAGTGATAAAGGGGAAAAATATACTACAGATTAGGCATATAATATGTATTAAAATAGTGATGAACATTACAATAGAACGGTCGTAAAAAGTAGTGAATGTAACAGCTAAGTTCATTGAAGGAAAACGATACCATACAATGAATTTTACAGAAAATATATTCAGTAAAAGATTTAATGTTCAAAGCAACAAGGGCCATCGGAAATTAAAAATAGTGCTAAATACAATTAAATATTGACCAAAAACCAACATAGAATTTCCATTTTAAATTCAGAAATTTACAAATTGATCAAACTTTGGAATGAATAAACTGCAGACATGAACAAGTAACGCACCCTTTCAAAGAGAAGTCTGACGTACTATATACTGGACGAATGTAATCTTACTTTCTATAAAACAACAAAAGGTGGGACTCATAAAATGTCTAAATTATGAATGGACTCTTCAAAATTCAACGTCGTTAACGCTCCTGTACATAATATCAAACTTTAAAAATACATATATAAACCGACAGACAGTTTATAGATCCAAATACGAATTGGAAAATTATAAACAATTGATATAAAATACTCTAGAAAAATGAAATCCTGAAATGCACAAAAGACATAGCAACAATAGTACAGCTTGAAGTGAAATCCAAGAAAATCAAAACTTGTTCTAATCCTTCCTCAGACGTATTCAATGTGGAATTGGCAAAGAGCAGATCGTCAGCTGTCTGCACATCGGTAAACACAGCCATTTTCCATATGGTGGAAAATTAGAAGGAAAGGCCAATGCTAAGTATCGGTAATTAAACGCTGGCTTAAAATTCCCATTTCAGCATAAAATGGCAATTAATTACAATAGTTTCATAATTGATTGCCATTAATAAAAGTAGTTCACAATGAATTAAACAAGCCTAATTTTAGATAAATAATAATAGAGTTAATTATAAATTATTATAACCTCAAATGATGAAAAAAATGATAAACTCTTGTTATAATTTCACATGTTCAGTTGTTTTTACTCCAAGGAGACGTTCAACTTTTGTTTCGTTTATTTTCCTCGCAGCTATTAACATAACCTCAAAATTTTAATTATTTGTTTAGAACTTATTATAAGAGAACACAAGGTTATGACAAAATTTGAAACTATATCTATAGATAAATCACAATACTGCATTCAATAATATATGAATGATTAACTTTAACATATAGCCTGTAAAAGTATGCTCTCAGAGTTTGTTTCTTTAGTTTGTAATGTACTTTTCACTAGATTTGTTTGGTTTTTATTGTATTGTTTAATTTCAATGTTGTATTAGGTATTTGAAGGCTTATACTGGCAAACCACAAGTAAGTAATACGTAAACCTTAAATGTGTTAATGTATGTAATAAAATTAAAGACCAAGATCGCTCTTCTGGAATTATCTTGCCTAATAAAATTTGTAAAAGGTGAAAATGTCAAGCTACAGTTGTCCTTGGATCCTATAAGGTGCAAATGCTTCATGACATGGAAAATGTCAAATATGGCAAGTGCCACCAACAAAATAAATTAGAAGTCATCACAAGCAGGGCTATATAGGTTACAATCTCCCTTCCCTTTAGTTCCTCCAATCTTTCAATGTGCATTTTTTTTTTTTACTCTGTTTATTGTGCTTTTTAAACCTTTCGCATGAGTTACTTCTACAACATAGGTGAATAAAGTACATAATATAAAATAGCGCTTCATTTATATAGTGATTATATATTGTAATGTTATATACCTCTGTTGCTCTACTGCAGGAGCGGCTATCGAATTCGAGTTATGCTATGGCCACAAAATACAACAGCAAAGGATCGCAAAGTGATATCCATTGATGGATAGATTTGTGACAACTCTGAAGTAATGTCTAACACTTCGAAATGAAGCAATGTGGTTTATTGACTCAAGGTTGCCACCCCTGTTGTACTGAAAGATTAAACATTTCTATTAGTTATTTAAAACATGTGGACTCTGTGCTTCCAATACACTTTATAAAATTAATAAATCAAGTAACATTTCTGTTGTTAAAATGTATATTCATGGTTTTTATTCTCTAGTTATTCCAAATGCAAAACTGAACCCTCCCCCTTAAAGAACAGAACGCCACAGGGTACAAATAAATAAAACAAGATACATGGCATTAGCTGTAATGCAATCTCACCTGATAGGCGACAAGTGCAACAGGTAAACACAGCTGATTGCATAACAGATGCTATGCTAAATCAACATGATATATGACAAGTGTTCAACTGTTAAAGTATTCCGCTATATTGCATAAAGTATGAATGATTAAAACTGATTTTTCTTAAAGTGTTGCATTTAAGGTAAAGTAATCTAGTTTCACTTTCAGATTTATATTTGTTATCTATACGTTTGGAATCGAAATAATCATCACATACATTCGCTGAGCTCAATTACTTGTAAAACTGTCAACGCTCTTTGTATTTTAAAAACCGCGTCGACAATAATACCCAACTGCGATAGTTCAGTGTGCATGGTTTCAAGGTTACTGCTCTGTGTAAGAAGATAACCTCAAACTGCCGGAGCAAGGAAAGTATGTCAGAAATACATGACGGTTGGCTTGCTTATTGAAAACACCTTCTCAGTTCATTCAAATCAATAACCAAATTACTTAATTAAACTACATACCTGTATTGTGTTTTCCAAAACAGCAGTAATTGAGCTTCACATGTTTGCCACACTATAAAAACACTTTACACGTTTGTTACATTATAAAAACACTTCACTTAGCTTCACACATTCGCTATAATTTCAAAACACTTCACACGTTACACTAGTTATACATTCACACGCAATAAAAGCCCCATTTGGAGAAATCCGTGTTCGCAAATCAACGGCAGCGCGCGGAGAGCCTTACTGTCTGCACTAATACCCGCTAGTAGGCGCGACCATCGTATGCAAACTAGAGAGAAACTTTCAGCTGTTCTTAATACCTCTCTGGCAAGCATATAGGGTTGCTGTTATAATCTGGCGCAGAAAAAATAGTTCTCAATGGAGTTTACGTAACAATTAGATGCATATAAATGTATGTGTATATATACATAATAAAAATGCAATGTCTTTTAAACACTATAGTATTTTTTATTTATTTATTTTATTTATTTATTTATTTATTTTTTGAAAAAGATGAAACACAACTTAAAAGTGTTTGGATTTATTGATAAATTGTAAACATATTTTTGCATACTTTAAATGTTATTTTAAGTTCATACAAGCATCTCATGAGATGATATTCCCAAATGGCCTTTACAGTTTTATTTTTGTTTAATTATTTTGTTTAATATTCTATTAGTTACTATGCATTCAATGTGTTTAAACCACTTAAGTAATTCATTCAATCTACTAAAATGTTCATTTTCCTCCGGTCTTCATTTAGTTTCTTTGATTTCTTATCCTCTGTCTAACAACCATATTTAAATTCTTTAACTTGTAACGCCATTTCAAATCATGTCTTACTGCAATTGTTTTTTAGTTTAGAATTTTTATGCGCTTATCAGAATTTTGGAATCGCTATTTGTACAGCTTACGTATTTTATGCTATTCATGATTTCTCTTTTTTGATGTAAATAACTAGAGTTCGTGATGATTTTTAGCATTAGTAATAAAAGCGAAACGTTTAGAAAATATGTGGGACTCAGTATAATTTTTTACGATTTTTAGAATGACGATTTAGTACATTTGAATTTGCAATAAAATGGAAGAAGTGTTTGAAATGTGATATTATTTTGTTTTTGGAAAATCAATGTTTATTGATGTAAATTTCCAAGAACAAGGAACAAATGAAATGACTGTCAACAATAAATTTCCAATTTCGGTAGTTCACCAAGATGTTCAAAAGGGAGATGCCATACTGGAGGAACTTACAAGAGCTTAACAGATTCGTTTCAAACCGCTACGGCTGGCCGAGGCCGTTAAGGCGAAGACTCGTGAGCGGGAGGTCTGGGGTTCGAATCCCGCGTGGACCGTTCTCCCTGACTGAGGTTTTTTCCTCTGTCCTCATAAATGGCAAATGCCGGGTTGGTACCCCTAAACTTAGACCTGGGACGTTTCCTTCCGTAAAAAATATCCTTTCCCAATATATAAGTTCATTTCACATATCATCACTGTCCACCGCCTGCGGTGCCTCAGTGGTAAAAACGGGCGTTAGTCACTATTAAAAAAAGCTGAAACAGCATCAGGGGTTACATCAAGAGGAACTGGTGTGTAGCCGATAACATGCTGATACAGTAATTGCGAACACGAAACATATATGTAAATAATGTTTTTGTAGCTCCATTTATATTTTTATTTATAGAGCCAGCTATTGTAATGTTAATGCAAGGAACTGTTTAAATGATTATAGAGTGAAATCTACCGAAGCTAAATTTATGCAGTTTTGACGTGCACATTCATAAAAGCTCCCTCCACTTCCTAATAGGGTATTTTGAGGTGATATACATACTTCTTTTTAAACCTAACGTTCTGTGCGACGGTTATAGCTTGGCTGCGGCAACACGTGGACATTTGACAGGTTACCATACTACTACATGTTAACATTTCCAGACATGGTTTCTTAATGACTAAAAGAAAAAAATATAAATGTGTCAGTTTGGTACAGTTTAAAAAAAGAAAACAGACACAAGAAAAGTGTGGACACTTTTAAACAAATAAAAACATTTATTAAAATAATATTTATATCTAGTTTTTTACAAAATATAGAGGTGCAAAAACGCACTTAAAGAGGAAAAGCAAATAAGTTCAGTGTGGATTCTCAGTGCAGGTAAACAGATGTTTCAAGAAATTTTTTAAAATATTTAACAAATAGGTTTGACATGTAACTAAGACAACTTTATATCAGTCATATAAGAATTTTCTCCGTAAAGAATATTGAAATTCCATTTTTGCTATACAACTTCAGATATTTCCAGAAAGTGTTACGTCAAGTTAAATGAATATCTTCAGAATCGATCGCTGGAAATACTTTCTATTCGCCTTTGAAAAGAAAATCACGTGTTTGAGAAGAACGTGGCAAGCGCTAAAAGCTAATACCCGAAAGCTACCTTTGTAATATTTTTTTAAAGCTGCTGCAATATAGGTGTAAGCTACCAAGGATACCATAACGGCAGTGTGTTATATAACAAAGAAGGATCACGTCAGTATTTTTTTTTTCGGATAATAAAACAAAAATATTTTCAATTTCGGTAAGGATCATAAACATAACATCCTTACAAAGAATTAGTTGCTATGGTATTGACATGAGAGAGAGAGAGAGAGAGAGAGAGAGAGAGACGAGGGTAGGCAAGCAGCGCAGGGCGCAGAAGGAAACTGCATAAAAAGTTCGTTACTTTAAGTATAATAAGTGTTTCCCACCTTTTAAAAACCATATCTTTTATTTTATCCCTAAATTAATGTCTACTTACGTTATCAGCATTCCACTAATCTGAGCTGGACATTAGTTATATACCCTCCAGATCCGACGTCACTGTGTTGCTAGATTCTTTATCACCTAGACACATCACACATGAAGTTTCATGACTATAATGTAACAACATACGAGGGTAGGTCCACAAGTTTCCGGTTAACTATTTTCTACGTATGATAAAGATAAAAACTATATTTCAATTTTCAATATAGTTACCCTTTATTGCAATAATTTCTCACATTTTTAATCCATATTTCAACACCCCCCACCCAAAAAAATAGAAGTCTTGTCTGCAAAATGGGCTTAAACAACATCCATAACTTCTTCGTCACACTTAAATTTCCCTCCTCTTGGTTGACTGAGTGACCTTGGCCTTTAAGGGCGGTGGTTCACCAGGTGTCGCTACTCCATTGATTCTCTTTCGGACAAGAGATCATAGTAGAGGACCTTAGTTTCATCTCCTGTAACAATGGTTTGTAGAACTTCTCTCTCGTTCCCATGGCAGAGCTCCAAAAATGCCTGACAACGATGACTCGTTGCTAGATTTCGACTGAGGAAAGAACTCTAACCACTCATCTTGCACTAACTTATTCATGTTTAAATGTTCATGAATAATTCGAAGGACTGTTGTTTTAGAAAGGCCCAACCTTGCTGCTATTTCTGCGACTTCGAGCCACTGGTATTCCATAATTTCTCCTTCCACAAGAACGAAGTTTTCAGGAGTGAGCACCTCCAAGGGTTGACCTGCACACTCTTCCTCTTCAATGCTTTCTCGAACCATTCAAAAAAGTTTGGCCCATTCTTTTACGGTAGAATATGAGGGGATGGTTCTCCATATACACCGTCCAATCGCTGTTTAATTTCATTTGGAGCAAGTGCTTCTTTTGTGAAGAACTTAATTACAGCTCGGAGCGGAAGTTGCAGCTGCAAGTATTTACTTAATAGATAAGGTATGACACCAGATAAGAATTTTGTGAAGGCGATAATCATTATCGGCGAGGCCGGAAACTTATGAACCTACTCTCCTACGTTCGATGAGGGTTTGGTTAAGGCCTAATTGCTGGCATTATTTGAGTCTCGTTTTAAAGAATATGAAAAATACGTAATTGACGAAATGTCTCAACTTGCAGGTCACACTATTCCGAATTTCCAGGGAAGCAGCAGCTTGTGTTACCAGCCATTATCTCTAAGAAAAACAAAAACGAAGTTTCCGGAAAGATATTTGCTGATGCAAGCAAAATATGAACAAAACATTCAAGGTAAAAGATGCGAACATCCTACAGGGTTTGATAAACCGTGAAGTGCGTGACCATTTTATAAGGAACAGACAGGAAATCACATGACCGACATTGGAAATCTGGTTAATCGAATGTTTTGTGTCATGTTATCGACTATCCGTCTCCAATAGAAATTATTTTAAGACGTGTGATTCCTCATTAGTCAAAGTATTCCCATTGTAACTTTTGATGGCCGAAATATTCAGTTCTAATAATTCAGAGCAGCTTAAATGTGAGACAGTATTTATGAGTTGCCATCCTCAAATTTAATTAGAGTGATTAGAGTAAGTAATTTTATGTAACTTCCTTATTTTAGCATGAGTGTAGTTTCATTTCTATTTCCTGTGCAAGTATTGTATTATTGTTTATGATGTTATTTTCTTGCCAGAGTGCAGAAAGCTACCCCCTCATAATTGAATCAATATTTATATTGAGGCCCAAATAAACGGCAAACCAATATTTTCTGGAGAAATTCTTATGCAGGGTCCGTGGAAAAGATGTTTCTTTGTATACTGTTGAAAGCGTTGTTGTTATTTAGTTAGGCAAGGAAGACGTAATAAAGAATTTGACGGCTACGGGGGTGAAAAGATAGGCTGATAACCTCTGGAAGGGAGATCCTAACGGTTCCATGTAAATACATGAGGATGTGAGCGACATGCAAGAAGTCACGTAAGCCATCAGACCAATAGTGTAGCAGAAAAAATCGGATGGAAACAGATTACCCAATAGAGATGCGAAGATAGAAAAAAACGTTCTAGGTTTTTCTAAAAACATATTTCAAAGAATAAAGATAGATTCTTGAGACCGGCAGTCTGCCATGTTTATTTAGTCTGGTAATTTTATAATTCGCAGTCAGGTTAGTTGGAAGCGCAGTGAAGCTGGTTGGAAGAAGAGGCATTTCTCCGGTAAATTCTCAGTTTAGTTCAAGTTACGTTTGTGCCAAGAAAATTAAGCCCAATCGTCAGTTTAATTCAGTTCAGGCAGAAGAGTAGTGAAAAAGTATCAGTAAGGAGTGGGCAGTTGTGTCTCAGAATTAGTTAAGTTTAATGGAGTTTAGGATCAGAGTTTTAAGAGTTATTAAGTGCGTTAACGTCAGAATGATCACCACAGTGCGAAAGTGGTACATATTCTCCAGGAAATAACGGCGGTGCATTTTCAGGCGGAAAAGACTATTAAAAATAAATTGTGTTTTATCTCCTATAACCAGAAACCTTATTCCCCAAGACTCCTTCCTCCATGGTTACAGAGTCATAAAAATACCCAGTAACAGAGTCTCAATAGCCGTGGCAAAAATATAAGTCAGCAGAAAATATTGGAGAGGAGAAGAAGAAAATTACCCTGAGATTCCAATTATTAATCCAACCCATCAATTCATTCTAATAGTCAATCAATCTAAATCCCCTTTCCATTAATTTGATTTATTTACGGACTCTCTTTAACATCTCAGGTAATCAGCGTCCCATTCATCTCAGGGCGTGAAACGGCCGACAAATTTTGCTCAGAGGCCTCTTTTTTTCAGGCTTGAGGTTCTTTATCGTGCCGTAAATGTACGACACGGGACCCAAGGCTTTACTTCCCATCTGAAGGGAGCCATACTTAGGATTTTTACGGCCGAAAAAATCCATCGGTCCTGGCCGGGGTCGAACCCGCGATATTGGTTTTAGGAGGCAAGTATGGTTACCACTACACCACCAGGACTGACTCTCTTTTCCGCAAAATCATCCTCTTTATAAACATACTGGAAACATATATAGTGGGTATACATTGTTTTCCTGTGTTAACTGCACTATATATATATGATAACTAGAAATTGTGACTCTTCCTTGTAAGGAGTTAATTGCAGTTATCATTCAAGCTCTGGGCAACACAGTCTATTTATGAACCAGATTCAGCAGCAGGATTGCAGGGCAAAGTGGTTTGTATGATGCAGTCACATATCCCAGCTGAAAGAACACTTGCTTGGATAGAGACCTTAAGGCTGTTAGCCACTCCTCGACTCAGAAGGTTAGGACATCGATCCAACTGTGAAACTGGAAAGTGAAAGTTTGAAACTACTTGAAACATTCTGCCTAGCTGAGGTCATAATTCCATGGAGGAATATCTGTAGTTCCGCTTTGCAGTCTTCCATGATGTAAAAATGTATACTGTTCCTCACAATTATTACAAAAATACTTTCTTAAAAATGAAAGAAAATCATTATTTTTATTGTTGATAAGTAAATACGCTAAGAAGAACCGTAATACAAACAGTATGTCGCAAACGTGTAATATTTTCGCTTTAATAACGACACGCCGAGGTTGAACGTCGCTATTAAGCCAAAAAGTGGAGTTTTTAATTTTTTTTTTTTTTTCTAGCCAGGAGATCAATACTGTGGTTTGTGTGACATCATTTCGAAAAGGTCACTTTAATCTCGACATACCAGGTCACTAGCGGTAATGTTTCATATTCCGAACCTAGTTATAGATTGCGAAATGCAAATAAACAACACTGGAAATAAAACAAATGAATGTTACTCTGTGAAGTAGTGACTAGACAGATCGGTTTTTTGCCATATTTTAACTTAACTCTCTATACAGTTCTTCTGAAACACATCATCTGTACTAAATAATATTATATATATACTCGTTTTTTAAATTAAATAAATGCCATTGTTAGACTATTATATGAATTTCTTTTATCCATCGCTGGAAACCGAATAAATATGACAAATTCATAAAAATTTTAAATTAAGGGTTATTGTTACCTTGACGCACCAGCCTTATTGTTACACAAATTGGATTATTGTTTACATTGAATGAATTTTATTTCTCTTTACATCAACATACAATTTTAAATACTGCAATAAGATCTATATCTTCGTCAATTCCATAATAATAACTGACAATATAAAATTAATACATATCATTATGACTCTATTATAATATTTTAATTCTTAACACTACATCCAACTATTATCCTATACTTTTAAGTCATTTATTTCCTTAGGACTGTAGGCACACTAACACCCAGGTTATTGGTGTATAATAATCCTGTTTCTAATGCTATTTTACTCCCATTCCCTCCCCCATTCCATTTAACAGTCATTATCTGACCATTCTTTATCATTTCTCCCTCACCTTCCCCAAATACACTGTAAATTCATAAATTATTATATTTCTAAGGTTACACTTCTTTCTACATTTTCTTCCATTATCCTCTTAGTCATTCTTATCCATTTTTCTCTAACTTTACCTACATAGTTCCCTATTATTTTTATACCTTTCTCTCCTTTTACAGTTAAAATCTTCCTAATTAAAATTTCCCCATCTAAATTTTTCCATTTTTTATTCCGAAACTTTTCTCCCCATAACTTTGTTTGATTAGAATTTAACAAACAATGAAAATCTATATTGGTTTCTCCACACATTAAACAATTTCCTATTCCTTTATCATATTCTAATATTGTTAAATTCATAACTCCAGTTCTAGCCAAGCAAACCCTGCCTAATCACGTTGTTCTATGTCTTTTCCTTAGACTATACTAATTATATTCCCCTATAAAGTCTAAATTAAGTCTTTTCACCTAAACTACTAATAGTTTCTTGTCGTCAATATCTTCCAATATTAGATTTATTTCTTTTCAAAATCCTCCGATTCCGTATTTATCCATACTTTTCCCAAACCTATCTGATGTAAAATTTCCTGCATTTTGAAATATCATGATTCTTTCCACTAATATTTCTCCTGTATTCTAGAATATTCTTTAATAATATCACTCTCTTCTAATGTGGTAATTCTGAAAAAATATTTCATAATTCTTGTGATTTATTTATTTATTTATTTTGCTTAGTGGAATATCTTCCTAATTCTGGTAAACCTACAATCAATTTACAAAACTTCTATTTATTTCATCAACATCTTTCCACTGATCCTCTACACCCTAAATTTCTAATTCATATATCATTTTAACTTCTACTGTGGTTATGTATATTCTTTCCAGCCATTCACTCTTAAATCAGGAATTTTTCTTAAACTTGGTCTTCTAACACTCATAGCTGCTTTTCCTTTTGCTACTGCTAATTTTTTCGGCTCATTCCAACTTCCAACTTACATATTAAACTAAAGAAATTAAAGATAAAACAAGAAATAAATTAAGTTAACCCACATTGGGAATCAACTTGTAATCTATGTATAAGAGCCCACAGCTTACACTTGACCAGCATGATCCAGCATTTCGAAGATTGTTCAATAATGAATGATCATATTTTTTTTAAACATTCATAATCACAATGTTGGTTATCTTTCTCAAAGTAGACCCCGTTAGATGCAATGCACTTGTCTCAAAGTTTCTGCCAGTGCACTCTTCAAAGAGACATTTTGGAAACAATTTTTGATTGGTAATGATTGCCTCCACAGAATTCACCATTACTTCTGGTGTTGAAAAATGCCTCCCATGAAAGTGTTTCTTCAATTTGGTAAAAAGGAAAAAGTTACACGGAACTACAGGGGGGAATTCTGCTATTCGTACTCAACAGGCCTGAGAGAGGAATTCAATAGTAGATCGCACGCGATGCGGCACTACACACGCACGCACGCACGCACGCACACACACACACACACACACATATATATATATATATATATATATATAAAATGGTACTTTATTATGTTCAAAATCTTTCGCGCCCTCTGGTGTTTTGCGTACGATAGACTTAGCTGCTTCGAATACAAACTTAGCTGCTGGGAGTGGATCTTAGAAGTGCAATTGAGTACTGCAAGAATTGCGGTGTATATCTTACAATTGAATGCCTGCATCGGAATCAGAATAATAACAAATACCTCTCGCCGCGTGTGAAACTTACAGGTGAGTGCCGCGGCGATAACTGCGTATGTCCAGCGAGTACTGAGTCACTGCAATATGTCTCTCCGCGTCTGGAACTTAGAAGTGCATGCGATTGTAGATTTTGGAACTGCTTCTCGCCGAGTTTAGAACCGACAAATGAGAACTGAGAACTGCATGCCCCAACAGAGCACACGCTCTCTTATATATTAAATTTCAAACAGTAACCGTTTACTTAACGACACCAGAGGAGGATCACACAAGTAAGCGCAGGTTTCGAACTTATCTTTAAAAGTTCAAACATACATTTACCATTAGCTGATTTAAGTTCGCCTGCCACGCGCGCCATTCGCTGTTTTTGAAAGTTTAAAACATTTTGTTGACATTGGCTAGTTTAAGGCTAACTGTAAGGCTGCCTGTTGACTTCAAAGCCCTAACGAATTTAAAAGTCCTTCAGTTTATTAACCTTTCAACGGCAGTCCTTTTAAAAGTGGCCTCGCACTCGGCGTTGGGTTTCTTCTCCCTTGGAATAGAATTTTATGTCCCTCTTGACTTTCCAAGCTACCATAACGGAAAACACCCGAGACGTTCTCTTTTGTTAACATACAATTCACATGTTAACATTATGCCGTATTATAATATATACATACATGATATCTACTTTACTAATTACAATGCACAAAATTATTATGATAATATTATGATAATTAAGTTTGAAACATTTATATTTCAGAGGGGTGGGCCACAAGAACCGTTTCAATATTCAGTAACATTTGCAATGTACGATCGTGTACGAGTATTATCGTAGTGCAACATTGAGCTTGTCGCACAAAAATATCTTTTGCGTGTGATATGACCTTGCAGAGTTTTCAAAATATCTCTGTAATATTTCCCACTTGCAGTTCTGTGTGCAGGTATGACATGCTGGTAAAGCATTTCTTGAATATTGAAAAACGAGATGACCGTAGCTTTTCGGGAAGAAGTAATCTTTTTTTTTTTTTTTTTTTGCTGATGGTGGAGATTTATACATAGAGCTTTGCTGTTTCCTCTTAGAATCGAAATTATGTAGCCAAGGTCCATTAACAGTTATTACATTTGAACGAAACGCCGCGCGAACATCCTTTTGTTCAGGAAGCAGTAGTTTTGGAACTCATTGTAGAAAAACACATCTATTGTGCTTCTTTTCAGTTAATAGCGTGTGAGTTGCACCCAATGAAAGTTTTAGAACTCCCGAAACTGTTCTTTATTTTATATCTTAACCGTCGATCTGGTTTTCTTCTTTAAGGGCACAAATTGGAATCAAGTCCTTTGAACAATTCAATTTTTTAATGAATTCTACATACACTATCCTTGAGTGTATTTTTTATATTTTCTTATTTATATTCACGCATGCAAATGTGGGTGTTTGTAAGCTTATGGTCATATCAAACGATGAGTGAATTGATGTTTTAACGACAACACAAATGAGCAAAGGGATCTAAGTGCCAAAGCATTCTGATGTTAATCCTAAGAACTTAGGAAAAAATCGGAAAACATAGGTAGCTTGAAATAACCGGATTTGAACTTGCTTTCACAGCACGAGAGTGCAGCACCGTGGTGCTTAAAATTACCTTGTTTATGTTAAAATTCGTAAATTTTAAGAACATTAATTTTTTTCTTTCATATTATAAATTGTCGATTTTTCTATGCCAATTATATTTTTCACTTGGTTTTCAACGTGCGAATATCCTTAAAGTTTATATATTAAATTCCCTTTTCATGCATTTATTATTATTATTATTATTATTATTATTATTATTATTATTATTATTGATGTCCTATTTAAAACTGGGCGTTCCACGACGTATGCTGCTAAGTAAACCGCTATAACGATTTGCGAGTAAATATTGGTATTATTACTCATTTTTAATTTTATTTTGCCATACCCTTTGAACAGTTCAAAAAATACACTGAAGTGTTGTAACTTTTCATCTAAATATTTTCTATAATAAATGATTAAGCATCCAAAATAATTTAAAAATTGAATTTATTCTTGTAGAGAGCTATTGGATTATTTTGAATGATCACCTCAATTGGTATATTTCCTCTGGAATTAACCTTCATAAATTTAAAGTATGAATTGGTAGTGTGCGATTAATGATGTATTTAAATTATTTACTCCTATATCACAATTAAAAATATAATCACGAGCACATTAGCGAATGCCTGCATTATGGGTATTTGTGTTTCCTATACAATCTGAACGAAATGTTGTACAGGATGTCTTTAGAACAAGAGAGAAGAAAAAAGACTACCTGAAAATGTTGAACAAGGTACTCACTCTTTCCTTAATTTCATTTCGTTAACATATACAAATTAAAAGGTTTGTGCTGGAAGAAACTCTATAATTAGTTTATTACTTTTTGTGTAGAACCATGCAAAACTCTAATAAGTGTTTATTTCTTTTCTAAAACAATAAGCCAGCAAAACGCAAAGTAATGCAGCTCGTGGTAAATAATACTTTATATTATTTCGTCATATGCAATATATACACACACACGAATGACCGAGGTCTTTAAGGAGCTGAGATGGGAGGTCTGGGAGTGGATTTCCACCATGATTACACTCCCTGAGTTTTTCCAGGCTTTCCTCAGTTCTCATAAATTGCAAATGCCTGAGAGGTACTCTAAACTTAGGTCTGGGACGTTTGCTTTTTAAAAAAAACTTTCCCAATTTATCGTTTTATATCATGTCCCCTATCTATGATGCCCCAGCAGTAAAAATAGGCGCTAAACACCATTAAAAAAAAAAAAACAAGTAGCATTTTTCTCTCACTACCTTCCATAACATACCACAATTTTCTAGAATTTAGACACCAGAACGACATAATCCTTTTCAAAAATATTTATTGAAATTCAGACATTTTTGGAACCCCCTATACAACCGCGAACACAGACTAATTTTCCCGTAATACTCAGCGGCTTTGTTCATATTCCACATTTTATTTACTGCAACGCCAAAATATGAGCACAAAAATGTGGTCGCTTTTGAATTATGCAGTGAAAGCAGCATTTTGCCTCGGTTACGAATGCCCACTTATTTACCACAAGCCTCTCTCTCTATATATATGTATTGCATTCGGAATATGATAGCCACCATTAAAGTGAATTACGTTACCATGGTACACAATTAACGGAGAAGCGCAACTTTCAGCTTCGAGCAGTTTTCGTCTCACTTTCATTCAGTAAACAATTTACACGAAGGGTGTACTGTAATTACAACTGTAGAACAACTGAAAAGACAATACCGTCAAAAAATATATGACGTATGAAGCATGAACAAGCAGTGACATTTTCATTATGAATCGCAGAATTCGAACTTAATATCTGTCAAAAGTGAAAAACAAGCCATGCGCCTCCAAAAGTATTCTCCAAATTTGCATCTCCAAAGACATATCAACAGCTATATAGCAAATAATTTTAATGACATTAATTAATAATATCTCAGCTTATTTAACGACAATTTTTCCCTATTTATGCAGAGAAAATTGTTAATTTATTAATGTGTAAAGTGTAAAAATTTACAAATGTAATATTTAAATATAAAAACAACGCTAGCATGAAAATTGACGTGTAATACGAAACTCAAAAGATAAATTTTAATATTGTGACGAGCTAAGGAATTGAGGTTTTGTAAAACAGTATATTTGTTATCATTTCAAATTATAAATAAGACTTTAGAGAATGCCTTGTTCTGAGGATAATGCATAATTTGGGTAAGTTGTCCCAAGGCTTTGTGCACAGTAGTTTTGCAGCCTAGCCTCCGGTTAAGCTCACACTTTCCTGTTAGGCTACCATTGTTAATGTCAAATAACATCCCCTTTGGTTTATCTACTTCGTTAGAGAAATGCTGTAGAACCTTCTATAAGCTTTTGTAAAGCAAATTATAAACCTGTTTGGAATATTCTAAGATTTAACGGAATATTGAAAAGGTATAAAACATAAGGGTGGCTCAGCGGTATGACTGGACCCTCGCCGGTCGGAGCCAGGACCGGTCGTTGTACCATGACCACACCTCGGCTTAACTCAGTTACCATCCACCTATGGTAAGTTGCAGGCTATGTTGGTCTCGATTCCGCTTCCTTTACCAGCCGTGACATTATGCATAAAATCTTAAACTCACACAGAACTTTTATTCGTCAAAACGTTTAAAAATATTCTCCTCGACTTGATATATAACGCTTTAAATTCTAGAATAATTACTGGGAATCACCCATGTCACTAATTTAACGGCAGTGTAACGAATTTCTCTTGGTACACTGCGATAACTTCACCAGGGCTGGAAAATCGCCAGAAGTCACATCGTGCCAAGTCGGAACTCATGCTGGAGGCGTCAGTATTTGTGCTAATATGCTCTCGTTGTGGCGTTCACAGTGTGAGCAGAAGATTCTGTCATGTTACACCCCTTAGCCCAGTTTATGTATTACGTTGAATATCAGGGGAAGACAGACTTCAGTATATCACTTTGCAGTGTAATTAGTTTCTGATTTTCCAGAACAACGGTTGCCCGATTGTAACTTGTTGAAAATGAAATGGAGATCATTTTCTTGATAGCACTTCTTGCCCTTTTGGTGTTCAAGAATGAATGGAAAATGGCGCTTGGTTTCAACATCATGAGTAGATCCTCTACAATGAAGCCCAGAGGGTTCCCAGGGTTTATGTCTGAAGCATTTCTTGGCACCATTTCATGCCTCCGAGTTTCTGTCCTTCGGTTAAACATTTTAAATAAAAATTTCTCACTTGTAGTTGTTAATGAGATTAGTAAAAACATTTGGTGAACTGATCCTTCCAATTCAACTTTGAATAGTTTCTTACAATTGCTCTACATGAGAAGGTTTTTCGCTCACTGTTGTTTGCTCTAACGTTCCTCTCTTCATAATCTTTAAGGTATTGTCGTCCCCCAAATTCAGAGGGGCAAACAATTCTTGACTGTATGCTACAAAAATTTTGGAATGCAGCATACACCAACACCGAAGGTGTTTACACAGAAAGCTGTTCATCTCCATCATCTTTCATAGAATCTCTTTATCTTTTAAACTCAATTACATACCCAATTCCTGCCCATTCACGCTTCAGTTCTTATCTTTACACGATGAACATAATGTCTTCATGTATATGCAACCCCACTGAAAATAGTCGTTATGGACAGAGCCCGGAAGTTAGGAAAAACATCTTTTGTGTCTGGAGAGATATATTTAATATTCAGATAGAAATGAACATGATTCCGAACATTTTGACTTCTATTGTCCATTTTAAAGGTTCAATTTTTTTTCTCCCTGTTTTGAATTGTTGTGTTTTTTTACGGTTATTTGCACATTTTTAAAAGCGCATAAAGAATTTCAATATATCAAAGTGAAAACGTTATAAAAAATTAAATGGCATGTTCTCCTCACAAAAATATCTATTGAGAATGTTGTTATATATATATTTTTTTTTCAAGCAGTCAAAAACTTTCTCCTCAACCCATTCACTTAAGCTCTTTAAATAGCAGAACCTTCGTTATTGAAAGGGACGCACGGTACCTCCGCCATACCAATACCAGAAATTAGAGAGGATGAGGGAAGCACTGTAGATTTGAATAGTCCTGGCGAATGACCTTGTATCCTCTGCGTGAGAAAATTCTAGGAAATTGTCAGCTTCACAAATGTAACAAACAGTTATAAGCGAGAAAGATGAGAGCATATGCAAAAACCGTCCCTACAATGTGTCCAATACGGAAGTAAGAGATATAGTAAACTGATTCCCCCGTAAACGCATAACTACAAAATGAACTCTACTAGAAACCACTGCGCATCTTTTACTCATTCAAATCTACTTTGCTTCGTCGTGATCAACATTTCCACGGTGTCCTGAAAGGTGAATGTTCCGTAGTTCTTCCGAAATAGCTTGTTTTAAATAAGCTCCAATCACTTCAGTTGAAGTAGAACATTCTTTTTCCACGATGAAAAATGTTCTCTCCAACAAGCGGCTGACTATGACATTTGATACCTTGAAAAAGCATTTTGTTGTTGTTTGTAACCAATAAAAGTAAGATGAAGTACTTTAATCATGTGTTAAAGAAATTATTAAGTAACTTGAATATCTATTTTCATTAATAATTAATACTGTGTGTTTTAACCAAAGTAAATGCCAGAACCTCCGGGTTCTGGTTACGAAGCATCGGCTGAAATTTAAAGAAGAGCAATAGTTGTACTTGAAGGGGAAAGGTCCCAAAACAATTGGCGCAAACATTCAAATGACTCTCATTTAAGCCATTTTTTAATCATACGAAATCATGCCTCATTTTTTTTTCTCCCCAATCTCTAAAGATATACTCAGAACGTCAGTACCTTATAAACTTTAGAACATAATTGCGCGAAAAATGATTGGATATATTTCTATTACACCAACTGTGTAATTGTTGCAAGAATTGTTATTAAGATTCGTGTCTCAAAATTTACATAGTGCCCCTCAGAAAGGTTTGGGAGGTCTCGGGTTCAAATCCCTTGAGGCCGGCCATTCTGATCATCTACCTTTTCCTGGCTTCCCTGGTATCTTAGTTTAATGTTCATTGGCTTTTTCTTTTCCACGAATTTTACTGCTCCCCCAATTTAATATCGCTTCATTCTGTTGGTTCAGTTCAGAGTCAAAAAGTGCCTGGTGAGGGGGTCTGCCCGGCGTCTGTGAGGTTTCACTTTTAGAAGGAAATTCTGCCGACGTCGGGAGTCCGTGCGTCACCGCCCGTGGATCCTTGTCGGCCATATTGTTCACTTGTTTATTAAAAGTATGGTTTCTTGAATTATTTAAGAAATGTGACCTTACCACCTTGATTTGAAATCCTATACAAATTATATATTAAGAAAATAAGCGTAAAACATTTTCAGGTGTCCCCTTGCACCCATCCCTTCCTCCCAGAGGTGCCCGCTCTAGAGGCGCAGCACAAACAGCCAGTCCTTCTGCAAAGCCGAAGTGCCGTAATGTTTTCCTACGCTCCAAATAATCCAAATAATCCAACTCACCATTTGATATGATGTAGTAAATTAAGTTATATGCCAGAAGTCGTTTATACTCACACCTTATTTATGCATAATTACTAATGTTATAGACAATAATTTTCCCTTTTTTCCTAACTTCAATTTCAGTTTCAGAACATTGCATCAAGATTGTAAGCTATTTTTGCAACATTTCTTTCATCAAAAACATGTATAATAGAACACACAAAACTGGCAATGATGAAAGTTCTATTCTTCGAGTCTCAAAGTAGTCCACACGAAATTAAAATCGTACATATTACACATGTATTCAAATTAAAGTTGTTATTTATTACACCTGGAATGGAAATTAAGATAAATTAACGCTTTAATACGAAAAGTAGTCCGCAAAAAATTATTTCCCAAACTTTTAGTAAATATGTATAAATTAACAAAGATAATTATAAATGGAAATAGAAAAATCAGATAAATAAGGCATAACACAGGATGATGCCTCTCGCCAACACACTTTAATATTTATTTGGAAAAGAAAATTGAAAGAAAAAGTACCTCCAAGAATAAGCTTATGAAATATAAGAGAGTGAAGACCACCTTGAGATGAGTTTTTAAATTTGTAAAGAGTGACATTTTAAATTTCGTGCTGTTAAAAACAAAAATGTGGTTTTAAAACGAAAAGATCCTAATCAGATCATTGAAAGCACATGCCATGGTTGTGCGATTTACTGAAGGTATTTCTGCACATGCTAAAAGAAAATACTTCTCTGACAAAGTTTGTTAATTTTCATCAATGTTTCGTTAAACGACATCCGAATGTTTTCATTCTCACTCAGCCTTCTTATTTTATTTAGTGTTCTCTCGTAGCACTCAGACAGGCAGTGCTTCCATTCTGGAGGAACTATTTGTTTATATTTCTGAAGAAAACCTCAAATTTCCTCATTATTGATTTCTGGGAGTGAGATATCTGAGGAAAGAAATGCCTTGTATATATCTGCTGAATATTTCACAAATATAGACGGTTCTGAAGAAGAAGAAGAAGAAGAAGAAGAAGAAGAAGAAGAAGAAGAAGAAGAAGAAGAAGAAGAAGAAGAAGAAGAAGAAGAAGAGTCAAAAAGATACTGCCTACTTTGATGATTTGTTAAAAGCGCAGCTATATGCATAACACACTTAAATATTGCATCACCTGAGAATATTTGTTTGAATGTTTTTTCTAACACGGCTTATAGATAAGTCTTTTACTATTAGCTGTAAAGACACCCATACATATTTACGTAAAGGAATAAAGTCACTACACTTCACATCTTCACACGGGGAGTAACGCACAATTTGCAACCGTCTTCAACTGCTGACCCAGCCTTGAAGTCCCAAGGTGCATGCAAAATCAAAACAAAGATAGTGTCACACGATGCATTACATCATCGCAGGCATGCAACCAGCTCATGTGTATCGCAATGCTCCGTTCTGTTGACGCATCATCAAAAGTCCTTATTGACACGTATCAGGGGAGTCCAAAGTGCCACTCGATTTCATAAACGTACTAAATGTGCACTTATCACGCATGTTAATATGCAAAAATAATTACATTACCAATCGTAAAAACATTTTAGTCGATATGTAACTGAGGAACGTTCATTAAAGTTCGGAAAGCATAAGGAATACCAAGTACAGATGTATATGTACCTAAAAATCGGAGATTTTCTCATAGAATTTTCACTACTGGGCAATATATATACCAGGGTAGGTCCATAAGTTTACAGCCTCGCCGATAAGATTATCGCCTTCATTAAATTCTTATTTAGTGTCATACCTTATATGTTAAGTAAAAAATGCAGCTGTAATATTCGCTCCGCTGTGTTCAGTTGTACAGATATAGTTGCATAAAGAAGGCTATGTGTGGAAGATTGTGACATGTTCATATGGGGGTTTCGACCTCTTATAAAATTCTTTGCAAAAGAAGGACGTACTTCAAATAATATTAAACAGGATTGGACGGTGTATATAGGGAAGCATCCCTCTCATATTCTACCATAAATGAATGGGGCTAAAGTTTTCAAATGCATCGAGAAAGCAATGAATACGAAGAGCGTGCAGATCGGCCCTTGTAGGTGCTCACTCCTGAAAACATCGCTCTTGTGGCACACAGTTACAGAAACAGCAGCAGGGTTGGGTGTTTCTAAAACAACAGTACTTCGAATTATTCATGGACATTTAAACATGAATAAGGTTAGTGCAAGATGGATGCCTAGACTTTCCTTAGTCCAAAAGCAGTAACGAGTCATTTGTTGTGAGGCATTTTTAGAGCTCTGCCGTGGCAACGAGAGAGAAGTTCTGCAAACCATTGTTACAGAAGATGAAACTATGGTCCTCTACTATGATTCCTTGTCCAAAAGAGAATCAATGGAGTTGCGTAAATCTAGCGAAGCACCGCCTCTAAAGACCAAGGTCACTCAGCTAACAATGAAGATCATGCCCACAATCTCTTGGGAGTGTGAAGGAATATTCTTGACTGCAAGGAGAGGAAGGAACACCACAGTAAATGGGGAGTACTACGTTGACCTACTGCACAAACTACGTGCGTCCATCAGAGAGAAAAGGCAAGGGAAGCTGAGTGGTGGTGTGCACCTTCTTCACGACAACGCGCCTATGCCACAGTTCTTGTTGCAAAGGAAGATGTGAAGAAATATGGCTTCAAGCAGATCGACCATCCACCCTAGCCCAGATCAGTTCACAGTGACTATTTTCTCTTCTCAGAACCCAAGAAGGACCTTTGAGGAAGGAAATGTAAGTGTGACGAAGAAGTAATCGGTGCTGTTTATTTTTGGGAAGAGGATTGAAATGTTAATTCAAAGACGTGAGAAATGTATTGCAATAAAGGATAATTATATTTAAAACTGAAATATAGTTTTTGTTTTCTCATACCTAGAAAATGGTTAGGCCGGAAACTTATGGATGTATCCTCGTAGGTAGGTCATTAGATTCCCTAAATTATATGTAAATATATTAAAATTGTTCTGATATTTGTAGTTACCAATATACCTGTAGAAATATTTACAACAGTATGGTTAATATTAATACTTTTATGGCACAAAACATGAAAAGTTGCTTGTGCAGATGTAAATATGGAGTAGTAATGTACAAATATAAAAGAAATAGTTGTAGATCACAGATCTGCTATTAAATATTGGTTAGATTAGGATAGGTGCTTGAAATGTATACACAGTTTTATGCAATAAAACTAAGCTAATTATTATGCCGATAGAATTAATTTCTAAACAGTTGATGTTAGCATGGCATAATATAATATTCGTTTTTCCTTTGTCATGAATGTTGCTATTCGCTACATTAAGTGATTTATAACAACAGTATGGTCAGAAATTCGTTTTGCATATGATGGAGTAAATTACATTCTACTGTGAAAATACGGCCTCTGATTGTACTTGTACTGTTATTTATACTGAATTATTAAAATTAATAAACTGTATGTATTCAGAAACAAAACATGATGAAAAGCGAATAATACGCATCGAAATACGTGAAATATTTTTACTCGTTCCCTGCTAATGCAACTTTATTATCAAAGCAAAATTTATGAGTTTTTATTACTCATTCCACAGTTTTCTAATTGATTATCGGAACCTTACGCTTGGACCATTATTTTTCAATGCTGAAGCTATGAAAACTCGTTAATCTTTTTTTTTTTTTTTTTTTTTTTTTCCCATTGCAGAGAATTCCATTTTGCACATTTTTAAAATATGCCTGTGTAATAAAGGTGAAGAACGGCACCACAGAAGTCATTAATGCATAATTTTAATCTACCTGCAGTTTTTAATTTGAATTCTCATTTGAGAAATGAATTAACGATTCACTCGAGTTTATTAAGTCCTCCCTTTTTGACACTATACACGTTTCATTTAACATTAATAATAAAAATCTGCTATTTAGATGTTTGATATTAATTTTGTGTGTGCACACTTTCAATATCTTTAACAACGATAAAAAATGATACTATGCATAAGAAAAACGAGCCAATAACTACTCAAATAAATTCAAAATAAGTAGATATGATACTGTGGTAAATTTCTGCTTTACTCCAGTCTAATTCGTATTATCCACATATCACTACATTACACATTTCGACTCCCCTACAAAGAATTCATGACGACCTGCATTTCAGAGAATAATTTGTAGTCAATAACGTTAGGATAGGTGAGGTTGAGATGAAGCCAGGAAAGTTAGCTCTCAGCAAACCCGTATCATCTCAGTACCATGTGAGAAAGTCGAATGCTGCTGAAAGGCCCATTCACATCCTTTGAAGAGAGAAACTGTTGAGAGGCTTGGCAAATATTTCGGGATGTGTTTAATGGAGTTCTAAACTTTTACTTTGATCCCTTTGGAAATGAATACCTTAGAGCTTTCCCAAATCAACTGACCCCCTGTTCAGTCTATTACAGTGCAGGATGCTACAAGCTAAAGTTTTCTATTTGCTGGTGATAATATTACCTAAATTTCTTATATGAACTAGGTTTATTTGTGCATGAAATTTTTCTTCTATACTATCAGAAAAAAAATATTCCTTAAATAAGACATTCCAACAAAATTTGAAAGCAATTGTTTGCTTTTTTGCATTTGGTTTCAGAATTATCTAAACATTGAGCCTTCAACTCTTTAAGAAAGGTTACATTTCTCTCATTTCGCAGCGTCAGACGGGTGTTTTGCATCTTAAACGTGCTTAAAATGGATATAAAAACCAAGCGGCATGCTTCGTCTTCTCTTTGTTGTGTGTTGTTTTGCACGCATCCCGTTTTCCTCGATCAATAGATCAAACTTTCTTCTTCCTTACCTTACCTCCTCCTTCCCCCCACTTTCTGCTACGTATGCAAGGTCTGACCGCCAGCCTGTTTGCATATTGGTTGCAATGCATCGTATTTGAACGGAATTAAGGGTGCTGGTTGTGCAGCGTAATGAGTTGGCCAGAACTGCTTGACTTCTTTTCCGACAAGATGCAACAAGGACATCTCAGTATAGGAGTAGTATACATTTTCAGCTTTGCAATTAAAAGTTTTCAGATTTGGACCTTCTTTCCTGTGTCCAGCTAGTGAAAAGTTTTTTATTTTTCAAGGTTTTACTTATTTATTAATCTGGTTCAAGAGACATTTTATAATATTTTGCCAAGGAATATACATTGCTAAGTCAGAGGCTTTTAAACTTTTACATCTCTTAAAATGGAAGATTTTTCTATTTGTAATTTGCTGGATCAAGAAATTAATATACTGTTATCAGTTGAATGGGTTCTGTTAAATGGGTTATGTGTTTCAAGATGTATTACACGAGATTTAATAATTTAAAGTACTGATATAAATATTTAAAGCACTATTGCTGTTGTAGGTTATGTCAATAGTATGTTAAATTAATTTGCTGTTTTCCACCAAATTAATTTATTAATAATTTATATATTTTATTGTTTAGAAAATTATAGTGAAATATTTATTGTTCAATTTTGTGAATTATCAGTACTCTTCTCCCGTACTGTTTAATCACCTTTCCATGGCCATATTCCGGGGGATGAAGACACCAATATGACAGAGAAACTTTTCTGACTGCTGGATTTTGTTCCACCGTATAGTGCGAGGAACCAGCAGGTTTTTGTCGCATGTAACAATAACAAAAATTCATATATCCACTACACTACACTACACCAATGGACAACATATTTACTCTATTTTATGTTATTACTCTATCATTATACTTACTTGTTGTCAGTTATTAAAAAAAGTCATTAAAATGTGGAATCAATTTAGCCCACTTAATACAATATAGCCAACTTTCTAACATGAAATAAATAAAAATATATAATTATTCTGATGATAACATATGCAACAAACACCAGATGCATTATGTTACAATTCAAGATACTGGGTTCAGATCTCAAATAATGAGAGGAACAGATACAGGCAAATGAGCCATGAACTATCTCAAAGAGCCCAACACTGGTAAAAACACCTCCACGGGTGGCCGAGGTCGTAAAGGCGCGGACTCGTGAGCGAGAGGTCTGAGGTTCGAATCCCGCCAGGACCGTCCTCCCTGACTGGGTTTTTTTCCAGGTTTTCCTCAGTCCTCATAACTGGAAAATGCCGGGGGAGTACCCTAAACTTAGGCCAGGAATACTTCTTTCATTTAAAAAAAAAAAAAACCCTCTCCCAATATATAATTTCATCTCGTGTATCATCAGTGTCCATCGCTGTGGTGCATCAGTAGCAAAAACGGGCGTTAAACACTACACAAAAAAAAAAAAAAAACAGGTAAACCTAAACATTTGTTAAAATTAAATCTATTACAAAATAATCGTCGTTTTCTGCAATACACGTAAAGGAAATACATTGAAAGATAGGGGAATGTACATACATCGTGCACATGAAGAATGTGCAGGACTGACAGAAGATGATAAGGGCCCATTTGGTGCTCAAAATGTGACAGCTGAAGTGTTCAAAATGTTCAGTAAATAGTTTCAACAATTCGGTTTCAATTAAACTGACATTATTTAATTTTCCTTCAATTTTTAGTAGGTATGTTCAGTACATATTATTTCTAAAAATATATTAATTCAGAAAACAATCATTATAGTAATTTAATTTGCCTCAAAGTTTTATTTTTCAAACACAACAAAAACTTTTTCGAATCCCCCAATTGTTAACCATATAAACTTGTTGATAACAATTTAATTAACAAGTCATATTGAACACATTTACCTTATAAGGATAAGCAACTAACGATAAAATATTTTCACTCCGTGTCTAGCGCTACTCGAACTGAATATTCTTAGGAGCGTGCATCTCTAAATGTCCTGTCTGCGCTGGCATTTCTCAACAAGCTTGAACAACGGCAGGTGCCGAGTATTGGTGCGTTTATGGAAATGTTTTAGTACACGTACTGATTCCAACCGTGGGTTCAGGGAAGGGGGAAAAAATCCAACGGTTAAAACATGGATTGAGGGAAAATACCAAGATAGCAAACTTGCTGATCAAAAGTAAGCTAGGAAATTGGTCCTAGGTGCAAACAGCACTCTTTCACATAGCTTTTAAAACTACACCGAAGAGGAATAAAGTAAGTAGTGGCGTTAATTACTGAACACAATCACTTCAGAAAACATCTACCTAAAGTGAGACTCTATAAAAATGAATTCATTTATAGAATGTGTAAACAGGAAGAGGAATCCGCCTTGCATATGCTTTTTGAGTGCCCATTCCTGGTAAGAAAGAGACCAACTCTTTTTATAACCAGGGGAAAACCATACCATTGGGACCAAAATACCGCAACTGTTCAAGGAACAAATTTAGGGAAACAATGGATAGCACAATAATTCTTATAAGCTGACGTGAGGTACGTCGTTTTAACTCCATTAAATCCCCGTTACCTATCTAGAAGCGCAGCAAACGCCCTACACAGTCTAAGATACAGCTCTCATACGGTGATTGTCATTTATTCTGTGCTTAATTCATGCTCTATTATAGCCAGACGTAAGTAACAAAAGACATGACACTTTCAAGTTAGGATAGCGGTTTAATCTTAAAGGGGAAACATAACAATGCGGTGTCGCATGGTCGATTAAAAAGGTATTTGGGTACAGCCTAAAAAGAAAATAAAATATGTAATATATTTCATGCATCACATGGGCCATTGCGGGAGGGTTTATCATTTGTAAAAGAAATAATTTTTATGTAAGTAGCGGGATGCCATCTCGTCCCATTCAATCCTACCCCTCTTCAAGCGTTGGATCTTAACGTAGTTTTGTAAACTGTATATTTTGAATTTGAAAATTTCCTCCCTGCTAACTTAAAATTTCTCTTCAATTCCAGGAAAGTCATAACGAATTATATTCAATGTCAAACAGTGATCATAGACTTAACAATGCACAATTTAAGTCTAATAAAACAAACATTTTGTCTAAAAATGTATAGCTAGATTTAATGTCACAATTGCTTTAAATGTTAAACAATAGAAAAGTAACAACAAACTACCCATTAAAATGTCAATATTCTGATTCAAAATTAAAGTTACCATAGCGTTCATTAAATATTTGTAGCAGAGTTTCACGTGTTGGTAGTAGATAGCAAACAATGTCCTCGCCAATATGTGCCCCCAAAGTGGGACAAATGAACTTCGTGTGATAAGATCAAAAACCAGTGTCCTATGAAATTATTTTAGATTGCTGATTGACAAGGAAATATAATTTATTTGAACGTATTACTGTGCATAATAATTTATTTGTTTTTAATTTTGTTCATTGACACAGTTTTAATTGCATAAGTTTTGATAAACGTCTGGAAAATTTTTGCGAAAATGTGATTAAAAAGGTTTATTTATAAATGGGACCATGCTGACATTGGCTATATAAATGTAATTACAAAATGTAAATTCATTATTTACTAAATGAATGAGTCACTAGACAGCGATACAGTAGCATTTTTCTCGAAAAAAAGATAAAATATTGCTACAAACAACAACCCCTTTCAACCAGAATAAAGATATCCTGGCATTGGTTTTTACTGCAATAACAAACGAAAGTTTCCTTTGTAGCTCTGACTTATCAAAGGGAACTTTAAAGTCTATTGTTGTATTTTATTCCTTGCATTTACAACGTATTCCTTACCCTTGTCTAGGAATTTTATGATACATTTTTCTAAAATTTATTTGACCTATATATAGAAATTGTTCCTTCACATTAATCGTGTGTAGGACGTAAGTTGGAAACGAAGAATCAAACTTGAAAAATTCCGGTTACAGCCGGCATTGTAACCACGGATTTTTAGCCATCGGGGCTGATGCTCTTACTAATTAATATACCGTGTCTTCCTCAAGCACGGAACCAGGAACCTCTATCATTGATTCTATATACCGATAGTAGAGAAATATAGGGAGGTCTCAGGAATGTATACCTTAGAATTAGGTAGGAAAGGTTCGTGGTTTCGTGCTTGGAGGAAGACACGGTAGCTCAGTTGGTAGAGCTCATCCGAAAAGTTGAAGTTCATGATTTCAATTCCAGCCGTGCCCCATTTTTAAAGTTTGATTCTCATTTTCAATTTATTATACCTCAATTTATAACATTCCTTGAGTTTTGCACAAATGTACGCATTTTGTCTCAACAGTAATTTCATTGGTAATGAGAAAAAAATAACAGCGCGGCACAAGAATACGTTTTATTGAAGCACGCTGTAATTGAATCGTATTAAATGGATTAACAGATTTCAAAAAGTATATATTCTACTGAAGTTTCAACTCAAACCCTTTATAACATGTCTCACCAAACAAACAAGCGGAAGGTCTGGGGTTCGAATCCCGCCAGAACCGTCCTCCCTGACTGAGGTTTCTTCCAGGATTTCCTCAGTCCTCATAAATGGCAAATGCCGGTAAGGTACCCTAAACTTAGGCCTGGAACGTTTCCTTCCTAAAAAAAAAAAAAAAAAAAAAAAAAATCCCAATATTTCTCTTGTATCATCAGTGTCACCGCCTGTGGTGCCTAAATAGTAAAAAGGACGTTGAACACTAAAAAACAAAAGCAAAAAAATCATATTTTACATTAAAGTGAATCTATAATAAATATTCTTAATGACTAAACCATCGGCTTCTGTAATACTGGGCGAATCATCTAAAAATTTCACCACAAATATTTCTGAAATGGGAGGTGTTACTGGTGTGTTGCTTTCACAGAATCGAAGTTTAGGGAAGGGCTCATAATTACAGCCCATCCACAGATTGTTAATATTATTACAATGTGTATTTCTTGAACAAAGCTAAACTTTTTTATTTGAACTGGAACAGCATCTATTGACATCAAGAAAATAAAACTATAGGAAATTAGGCCAATGGCGTTTTTGTACAATTCTAGTGCAAGTAGTTTACGAGTTATATGAAACTTTTAAATGTCTACAGTTGTCTACTACCTTTAACCGCTTAGTTACTAGACTGATGTTCGTGTGTTGTTTTTCCTTTATCCCGGTTGCATTGGGACTTCTTTGCCAGCACTTTATGATAAGTTCTTGAAATAGGAAGTGCTTGAAGATCCTATTTATTAATGCTGAAAAAGTCGATATGCTCATGGTATAGGGAGAATGCTGTTCTCTCTTGTAATGTGCACGCTGAAAGATATCCAATAGACGTACAGCTTGTATTCACTGGCTGTTTTAAAATTGTTGGATTAGACGAAGATATTGAGGGCGAGGGTGGCCTCAACCCCATCTACAAAAAACTTTAGGAAGGCTCAATTGTATATTGATTTCTCTATTTCACAGGTCATGTGATTATTTTCAAACGTTTTTATTAACTCGCTTACTTGTCTATTCGGGTGGAATGTTGTAATTAATTTTTCATGCACTTCTAAATGAGATAAAAACTTGAAATTTTGCACATAGATCAGAAATGGATGACAATACAATATAATATGGTAATTATCATAATTCAATGGCTCCACGATTCAAAAATATGGTTCCGCAGTTTTGAAAATAAAGCAGCGCAATATCAAACACGAAGATTTTAAAAAATGATTGAATAACAAGAACACATTTCTGTAGTTTCATTTATAACGCATAAAAATATAAAATATATAATAATCTTTATTTAAAAATAAGAACAGTTGCTATGATGGCTATTATATTTATCAATAGGTAAAATAAATAAATTATAGTGTAACTTGATTTATATTTCATTTCAACGTTTTATTTGAATATAAAATGATTAGAATTCTTTTTGTTATATTTTGATAACAATTCAGTCGCCATGGCAACTATTCAAATAAACAGCGGGATGTCGTAAGTGCAAATTCCAAGAAACGCATGGATCAAGCGCGATCAACTGAAACGATGGAAAAACGTTCTTCTCGATTCGTTAATGACACGCAACGACATGCTAAATATTTTGATAACAATACAGTCACCATCGCAACTTTTCAAATAATATAAAATTTAAATCCTCACAATTAAATCCTTAAAAATAACATTTAATAAATCTGATTTCTATTACATAAATTGAATTGCGCTAGTGTTAATGTGTAACATGTTTATTAATAATGTATTAATAATTTCAAATGTATAAATAAGTAGCGAATGAGTATTATATTTAATATAATACAACGAGTTACATATTTAACAAAGATTTTGACTTCTATAATGAGGATGTGGTACAAATGTATTTAATACTGAAATAAAATTTTTCAAAATTAACTTTGTGTTTCTGTATTTTGTTTTTAATTAAAAAAACAATAATTAATCAACTGTTTCGATATATCAATGCAATAGATAAAACAATTTTCTATTTTAGATGTGGTCAAGAGAAAGCAAAATGAACTAAATCTAAAAGTTGCTCAATTTTTGTTATTATTTAATCGAGATGTCTAATACTGATTGCAAAATTACGTGCACACAAGACTAAAAAGTAGAAAATAATTTAAAAACTTTTTTTAAATCGCGTTTTTATTTTCTTAGTTATAAATTTGCTAAAAAGTATAAACTAATTCATCCTAGCCAAATGCAGATGTATAACCCCATGCAAATTCATAATCTCATAAACATTTTAGAAAAATTCTTCCAAACGAAAAACGTAAGGCGCATGCAATAGATAAAATTAATGTGTTGAGATTAATATGCACCTTTACAAGCTGTAATGCATTTTGCTCTGCTAACACATTGGTTTATATCAACTGTAACGGAGTCGGGCTCAGTTATTCAATTAAAGCTTAAATTCATTTCAGCTCATTTTAACGTAATTGTGAATTACAATCGGGAAGAAATATTCGGAATATGGAAAGCACGAACAAAACTATAGACGAAAACAATCCGCACAAATGTTGTGACGTCATGGTAGGTTACCGCTGTGATGGCATCAAATGTTTTTTTTTATTCGATTTAAAGTTCATCTACATTTGTCAAAGCAGCGCTTCTAGTGACCAAAAGCAAATTGTTATCTGTTAACTATTGATCTGGTTACGTCGCTTTTGATCATTGCCTACTTTAACCTATATGAGAGGAAAGCTAAATCACCGAATTAGCTGCTCAGTAAATCTAGTGCGGGTTGAGATACAAACTTTACTACCAGAACGTAAAAAACAGCAACAAACGTTTTATTCATAATTAACTCCCGCATTTTAATGTAACTTGTTTGTGCACTACGTAAATATAAACATTGACGAGGTACAAAAGTAAGAACGTTTTCCATATATTTTATTTTACATATTTCATTGAATATTACATATTGCTCACAACTTTACGGGCCAAGAGTTCCGTGTCGTAGATTTATGGCACGTAAAAGAATCTCATGCCTGAAAAAAGAGGCCTCTGAGAAAAAATTATCAGCAATTTCACGCCCTGAATTGAATGTGACGCTGATAATCTGAGAGTTTTTTTTTTTTGATTGATTTATTTATTGACGCTCTTTAACAGCTCAGGTCATCAGCGTCCCATTCAACTCAGGGCGTGAAACGGCCGACAAATTTTGCTCAGAGGCCTCTCTTTCAGGCTTGAGGTTCTTTTTCGTGCCGTAAATGTACGACACGGGATCCACGACTTTACTTCCCTTCCGAAGGAAGCCATATTTAGGATTTTTACGCCCCGAAAAAATCCATCGGTCCTAGCCGGGTTCGAACCCGCGATCTTGGGTTTAGGAGGCCACTATTGATAACCATTACACCACCAGGACCGACTCTGAGAGGTTAAAGAGTGTCTGTAAATAAATCAAATCAATAAATTGTTGTTAAGGTATCGCCAAGGGTAGCCGAGGTCCTTAAGGCGCGGAATCGTGTGGAGGAAGTCTGGGATTTGATTCCCACCAGGACCATTCTCCCTGATCGAGATTTTGTAAAATAGTGTTTAACGCCCGTTTTTACTACTGAGACACCACAGGCGGTGGACACTGATGATACATGAGATGAAATGATATATTGGGAAAGGATATTCTTAAGGAAATAAACGCTCCAGGCCTAAGTTTAGGGTACCTCCCCCGGCATTTACCATTTATGAGGACTGAGGAAAACCTGGGGAAAAAATACCTCAGTCAGAAAGGACGGTCCTGGCGGGATTCGAACCGCAGACCTACCGCTCACGAGTTCGCGCCTTAACGACCTCGGCCATCCGTGGCGATAATGCCGGGGAGGTACCCTAAACTTATACCTGGAACATTTCCGTTAAAACAAATCCTTTCCCAGTTTATCATTTCATTTCATATATCAACAGTGTTCACCGCCTGTGATGCGTCAGTAGTAAAAACGGCCTTAAACACTATTCGAAAAATTAGTTACGTTCAAAATGTATAGTAGTTAGTTGTTCACTATGGCACCAGTAGTGTAATCATTATCGTACAAACTGAAAACGTGAATTAGCTACGACAATACTTTCACAACAGACTGATACAGAGTACGAAATAGGTTATGTGTGAATAAAGTGCATTTTACTTGCCCTGCTCATGCTTTGCATGGTGTCGGCAGCGAAAACATTTCCCCGAAATGTCCCAATCATGCACAATATTACAAATAGCAACTATTCCACATAATTCTTTCTTCACAATCTGTGATTACAAGGCAGAACTTTTGGATCAAAGCTGTGAAATCAGATGCAGAACAGAAACTGAAAACTTCAGGCAAGCCTCTCAAAGAAGCCATGGAAATAATGAACGTTTCTCCTCAGAAGGTTAGTTAGTGTTGTTACAGGTGAAGTGGGTGATACAGTTGTCACTAAAATTTTAGCTATACTGGAGTATAAACTTTTGGAATATTGTGTTGCACGTTTTATAGTGAATCTGTAAAACTCACAGAGAATATTAGTGCTATCCATTTTCTTTATATACATACTCACAGGTTCAGTTTGCAATATCGATAGATTTGTCTCCGTACGTAAAAAGATAGTCAAGACACCTGAACATTTGCAAAAGTGAGTAATTAGTGAATTGCCTATTTCTTTTAAATTACATGCATGCATTTTTCAGTTTTAGTAACTATAAGTTGAAAATTAAAGAATGAAATATATTCTCTGATATGTACAATAACTTAGTAACAGCTCGAAATTCTATTTTAAAAATGTCGCAAACTTTTACACATAGCCTTCTTTATGCAACTATATCTTGAACAACTGAACACAGCGGAGCGGAAGTCACAGCTGCAATTATTTGCTTAAAAATAAGGTATGACACCGATAAGGATTTTGTGAAGGCGATAATCCTTATCGGCGAGGCCGGAAACTTATGGACCTACCCTCGTACCTTGCACTGTTAATTTCTTCTTAACAAAAATGGGTCTATTACTGTCGCCACTAACTTATCTGCTCGTCAAGGGGTTTCTCGCGGAGCATTATAGGCGTTTCGAAAATCTACAGTAGGCAGTTTGCGAATTAACATATCCGTATAAGTGAAACTAAGTTTTGGAAAAGAGATTGAGGTTAGGATTAACTTATCCGTCATGCATTCAGTCAAAATCTACTGCAAATAGTTTAAGTTCTTGCAGCATAGCAAGTTTATAAGGTTTCAACTCAAGTTTCGTAGTCACTCGTACGGAAGTGTACAAAATTTGCGTGTGCTGGAAAAGATGGCGAAGGGATGTTTAGGGGACTTCTTCCAGAGTGCCTTTTTGTAATCACTGTGCCTCACCTTTTTTCATTTATCTTTATTACTTCCCGTTTCACAAAGTTCTACATATTAACCAAATTATTATCCGCAGTAAGACCTGTTACTCGAACACTTGAGAATTTCTCTTGAAATAAGCTCTAACAACATGAGCTAATTCTGTACGAATATATGAATCATAAACGACATATTAATGAAATGTAGAATAAACCAAGTCTATTATTTATTTTCCACTTGATTTTTACTAGCAGACTATAAGTAAATAACCCCCCCCAAAAAAAACAACGAGTACACTTGTGTCCATTCTCTTAAAAGACTGCATACCTCACTGCAGTTTTTAACATCCTGTACTACTCTGGCAAGGTCATACCCATTAAAATGTTGGATAACACCTAGATAATCTAATTTAGAAAATCCACTGTACTTACTTCTCCTTCCAGTGCTTATGGCAGCTTGTTCAAGAACAGGAGATTCTACAGTTTTCAAATATGACTGAACAGAAACGTATTGTGACATACGCATTGTTTAGATTGTTGTAATACATTTCTTAATTATTTACAAAAAGAATGTCCTTTAAAAGAAGCACCCTTGGTAGCGGTTGAGTGTGAGAAACTTCCAGAAGCAAGTCTTGTGTTTTAATCTGATTAGTTGTTGGATGCTCTCTCGCCTATATACAAAATAATGGGAACGCTTGGAATAGGCCGCCAAACAAATAGGAAACGTCGCATGTCACACCTCCAGCCTATGCATACATATACATATTCTACCTTTACAGTTGCTTCTTTGTCCAAAAAACATGCGAGGGACCTTCCCTGAGGATTTTTGGAAATCACATTTTTTTTTTTTTTGGCGAGGTGAACCATCATGTTTCCAATCTTTTTATTGTTCTTTTGTTTCTGGATTGTAGTAATGAACCCATGATTCGGCCATAATTACAATGCGATCCAAAATGTTGGAAAAGTCATATTAAAAATGACGACAAATCAACATGAAAGTGGTCTATCTGAGTCTTTATTGATTACGAGTGATTTTTCTCACACCCAAATCAAAATAAACGATGATAAATAAGAGTTCATAAGAGATGATCAAAGTTTCCGCTAAAAGTTTTAGCCCAATTCCTTGATCCTCCAAAACCAGATCACGCACAGCATCTACGTTTTCGGAAATAGATCATCCAATACGACGTTAATCTTTGACATCTGTTATTCCTTTCTTCAACTCCACAATCCAATTTTTATGGTAATGTACGAAGAACAACATTCCTTCATTATATCCGCTACAACCGTATAAATTTCTATGTCGTACAAATTTTTCAAAATAAAACTTTACCATTGAACGATACTCGGTTTTCTCCAAATTCTTTTTCTTCTCTGCCATATTTATTTTAAAAATTCGCAATATAATTATACTTACGGTCAGCAACATTGGAGATATGATTGACTAATAACATACATTTTTAACACGGTAATCGGTTTTGGGTTCTGTTGATGGGAAGGAACCCAGGTTGAGAAGTTACCAGTATCCCCTCGTATGAAAAGCTGGATGACGTGCGGAAATGCACTGCAGATTCGCTCTGAACAGCGTGCACCCTCTGAAATAATAAAAAGATTATTTGTTTAAGGAGTTCTACTGTGTTTAGTAGTCCTTGAGTACCGTTGTCCGGGTGAGTTGAGTTCATCGTGACAGTGTTTCCGTTACTTACGGATAAATGGGTACCCGCTGCGACAGTGTGTCCCAAGGGAGTACCTATGGGTATACTTTAGGGACAAGTTTACCTGAATCACCGCTTTTGTGAGGATGGTAGTGGCTACCTTAATGCTGGGGTGACTTATCTCTTAAACTGAGTAGGTCCATGCTAGACGTGACCTATCCACCAATTTGAACCTGGTAGCTAAGTTGCTTAGCGCGTTTGGGCGACGAGATCGTCTACAGTCGAAAGGAGGGTCGGAATAAACTCTAGGTGCGGTACTAATGTAAAGAAACAAAAAACCTAAGGACCAAGAACCTCTGAATCCCTTTGGACCTAGGGAGGGTACCCCGATCAAACTATCCATAAACACATTTGTATCCTTGAAGTTAACTCTTGCAGCACTAAAATGAATTTTCCGGGACTATTAGCTGCTATTTTATGTGCCTATTTATAAATGTGTTGCACATAATATGTATTCATGTGCAGAAGCAATAAAAGAACCTGGCGGAGGCAGCGCGTTATCATTGAGGGACACATTGAAATTATTTGCGTTCTTACTCCAAACAATTCTGGCACCTGTAAATGACGTTTCATTTTATAGTTTGATCGCAATATTATGTATTTATTTAATGGAAATAAAACCCTAAGCTTTACACCATTATCTAATATGTTTATTTTAATAATACTGATTGCATATCCTTGAAGGACGTGGAAATGAAGCATATTTCTTATACTGGTGTGGATATGAAATATTGGGAACTGCTACTGAAGACTTTTTCGATACGTTCATGTTAAAACTTAGGAACTTTCCTTGATAAACTTTCTCCTGTGATACAGGCTCGGAAAGAGGAAACATTTCTTGACAAACTTCGGAGCGAATGCAAGAAACAGTTCACTTATTCATTTCTAAGACTCCTCATCAGCATTATTGCAAACCCACTTCATAATGTAACCGAGATATACCACTCTTGAGAAAAGAAGAAACCGTCCAACTGGGGGCTTTTAGTCTAATGACTAACGGACGATGATGGTAAACCGTAAACTTTCTTTTCTGTAAATCGATAAACAAGGCATCCGGCAAACTTTCTCATTTTCCGTGCTGTATGCGTGGTTTAATCTGGTTTGTGTGTGTTAACCAACAGATTTAAACTCACTAATGGATGATGCACCTCTGGTAAGTTCTTATCTAAGGGCCATTTAGTAAGCCGCAAGTACAAAGCCTCTTTTGTCCCTTACTCTCGTGGAGTTATAAACGGGCATTAAAAGGAAAGCGATGCCAAACTATGCAGCAATTTTAAAGTGATTTGAAACACTACCAGTTAGAGGATGTGCGTATATTTTCCCAATTTTTTCAGTAGTTTATTTTCTCTTTTATTTTATTAAGTATATTTCATTACAGTAACATTCCTACGACATATTTGAAACCTTGAATAAATAGAACTGATGTATTTGTCTCATGGCAGCTCTACATTTGTTGAAAGGAAGTTAGTTATATCCTTTGAAATATTACATTAAATATTGAAATCAGCATAAACAAAGAATACATTTCCCTACTCTGCTGCTCTTGAAAAATGTTGTCTTCCTTTCCGCACTGAAATATTCCTCTTAATGCTTCTAATGCTGGCGTGTATCTTAAAACCAGCCTGTTTTTGTTTTTATCTTGTTCGTTTTCTGAAAAGGAAAATTTAATGACCAGTTGTATTAAATATTGATGCTAAGAAACTTCTAAGCATAAAAAGCACGTTCTCTCTTTACAGTTACATGTACCAAAGCCAGGATTAGTACTTGTTGCATATATGAATTACAGATGAAAGAGGTAAACAAAAACAAATTTAGTGTCTGCCGAGCTTGATAACCCTTTGGAGTTAGCATATAAAAAGGGCATCCAGGTAAGAAGCAACAGAAAATGGGGGGGGGGGAAAACAAGAAAGAAAATTAGGACGGAAGGAGAAAGTGCAATGTAAAAAGGAAAACTAGTACAAAAATAAAACAAAATTTCTCATGTTATATTTTGGTTATAAATATAAGAACAGAGCATGAACGGTCTTGCGATCCATGCGCTATGATGTATTCATAGTTTAATTGCAATAATAATAAATATTACTTCTATTATTATATATTTCTTAACCCCGAAAAAGAATTAATATTCCGAAGGAATGGAATCAGATGGCATGAAAAATCAGCAAATATTAAGGGGACATAAACAGAAGTTAATGCATTTAATTGTATCATCAAGCCAAGTAGAATGTTATAACTTTTTAAAATCGCAAACCATGTTATCCAGTCTGTCATTGTAGTTACAAATATAATCAATCCACGCTGCATAATATTGTGGCATGTGTATTGCAGAGATTGTAGTAATGTATTCGTTTGTTATTGGGGGAAAAAGCCGTTAAGCAGAATGTCCGTTTGCGGTAGTTGGTCGTAAGAAATTTCCAGAAGCAAGTCTTGTGCTTTCACCTGATTGGTGATTGCTAGTTCCGGCACCTAGGAGGGAGATTAATAGAGCATTAAAAGGCTTAATTCCTATATGAGATCCAATTAGCCCTAATTCAATTGTAGGGGCAAGACATCTATGGGGAAAGTTAAAAAAAATTGGAATGAAAAATAGAATTTCTAAAACAATATTGAATTGTATTGAAAAGTAAGAAATTACCACAAGCTTCTGCAAGAATTTGGACAATGAATATTCAAATTGTTCCACACAACACTACCAAAAAAAAAAAAAAATGCCATTACATAAAACGACAAGTTAGAGATACTTGCAAATTGTTTCAGATTTATGCCATACAAAGTATGAACTTCATATATTTGAATATTAAATAAATATTTTAAAAATATGAGCCAGCTATGTTATGTAGACATCAGAATCGAGCAGCAAAGCAGAAATAAAAGATATTTTGGACTTTCAAGTGATGATGAATCAATTTTTGCCAGCTAATCAGCAATTCTAATACAATGGGCTGGACGTATGTATCTAATATTTATTTTTTGAATAAAGTAATTGCATTAGTTTCTAGTAATATTAGACATTTGATTTTATGTTTTCTGCGAATATAATATTCTATTGCTGCCTTCGAATATGTCAAATTGGTTCATGTGCAGAATTTTGCCTGCTATAAGTTCATATTAAGCATTTGTTTGTAAAGATAACTAGACGATACGTAAGTTTAGCGTAGTCCTCGATTTGGAAGATATCTGCGGAACCATATCTCCTTGATAATAAAAATACTTTGTGTATACTTTTCCTAGAACCAGAAAGCTGTTCATAAAATGTAAACATTCTCACTTTTCTTAGAACTAGAAAAAAATTGAGTCAGAAAGGATGAAAGAAATGTTTGGCCTGAGTTCAATTTTTCTGCCTTTTACTCATTTCTTCAGCTTAGTACTTTTTTTTATTTTATTTATTTATTTATTGACGCTCTTTAACATCTCAGGTCATCAGCGTCCCATTCAACTCAGGGCGTGAAAACGGCCGACAAATTTTGCTCAGAGGTCTCTCTTTCAGGCTTGAGGTTCTTTTTCGTGCCGCAAATGTACGACACGGGATCCACGGCTTTACTTCCCTTCCGAAGGAAGCCATACTTAGGATTTTTACGCCCGAAAAAATCCATCGGTCCTGGCCGGGTTCGATTCCGCGATTTGGGTTTAGGAGGCAAGTATGGTAACCACTACACCACCAGGACCGACTTCCAGCTTAGTACGTAGGTAATATACTTCATCATGGGTAACCTGCCTTTATGTTTCCAGGAACGTAACTGCCTATTCCCTTCGGGGACCAGAAAGAAATAGCCCGGGAAACCGCCTGTTAGTTTATTTGTTTATTTATGAACGCTCTTTAACATCTCAGGTCATCAGCGTCTCATTCATTTCAGGGCGTGAAGCGGCCGATAAATTTTGCTCAGAGGCTTCTTCTTTCAGGTTTGAGGTTCTTTTACATGCCGTAAATCTACGACACGGGATCCACGGCATTACTTTCCTTCCAAAGGAAGTCACACACAGAAATTTTACTCCCCATAATATCCATCGATCCTGGTCGGGATTGAAATCGCGATCCTGAGTCTACGGGGCGAATACGGCTACCACTACACCACCAGAGCCGACGCTGCTGTTGTATCTTATTGTGTTACACAGATATGGTGGAGTCATATTACAAACGATGCCTCTGATCTGAACACTCGAAAACAGATGAAAGTGAATCACCTTACCAATTAGAAGGTGCTAACTTCTTGTGGGGATTGTCTTTTCCTTCCAAGTGAATCTTTAAGCATGCAGCATAGTCATAAGTTCAACGTTCAATGTCACCTTTTAATTGTTTTGAATTAATTTAACAAAACGACAACAGTCATAATAATGAACAATGTGGCATTTCACTGTACTGCAGGTTGAGAACCTAAAGTTGTTACCCCGATTACTAGAGCATTAACTTTGGGTCATTACAACTGTGGGGTAGCCATCCATATAGGTGAACAACATTTGCACGATAAAAACATCAGTCTAAAGATTATATCGCTAAAGACAACCTCCTACTTTCAGCCTTTGAAGTTGTACTTTTTCCGTCAATATAAAGTGTATTTCAGATGGCTGATAGACTATGCTTTACTTCGACTGCATCAAAAATAACCAGAGCTGCATCCTGTCATTCATAGTCAATTATGTTTGTCAACTTATAATTCTGTATGCATGGCAAGCAGCTGAAAAGGAATTTGAAGAGAATATTAGATGATAGTAAATGTCGTCCTAACCTTGCAATTGTAACTTATTCCCATTTATCACTTTGTTATTGTTTGATCGTTTTACTGACATTCCACACCACACGTTATCATTTATGAAAACATGATACACATAGTGCAGGACAAACCTTAATGACCTCGCCTCATTTCACCCAGTTCAGATTGTCTAGTGTTATCACTTTCGCCTAAAGAATAACAAGGTATGAATTTTTACTATTTATAATATTATTAAGAGTATCTGAGGATTCCTAAATTAATAAATAAAATTATTTTCTATTGCACATCCGATCTCTCTTATCATCAATCATGTACAGAAGGAGATTGCAGCTGACTAACTGCAATCTGGCGACAGATCCTCACACCACGCATGTCCAAGAGTAAATGCCTTTAGATAATGTAAACAGTAATAATTATATATAGCTTATGGTAAACTGGGACATTTCATGTATTGCTAAAATGTATTCATGGTTACCTGAACGTTTGACTATGACAATAGGGAAAAGGTTGTCTTTTGTCATCTTTTGTGTTTCTTCTTCTGGTAATGGCTAGAGCGATGGATCTCTCTACTATAACAAAGCTAGGTGCTTGCAGGTGACCGAACAATAGATCCTTTTATATCTTAGTTGCTGAAGATGCTTCAAAATTCGTTGACGGCAGAAGGGAAAACATCGGTCCTGGTGGTGTAGTGGTTACTATGCTTGCCTCCTACATCCAAGAACGCGGGTTCGAACCCGGCCAAGACCGATGGATTTTTTCGGGCGTAAAAATCCTAAGTATGGCTTCCTTTGGAAGGGAAGTAAAGCTGTTGGTTCCGTGTCTACATTTACGGCACGAAAAAGAACCTCAAGCCTGAAAGAGAGGCTTCTGAGCAAAATTCGTCGGGTGTTTCGACGCTGATGACCTGAGATATTGAAGAGCGTCCATAAATTAATCAATCAAAAAAAAAAAAAAAAGGGAGAACAGGTGGCGATAACGTCGCACGAGCACCGCCACGGGTGGCCGAGGTCGTTAAGGCATGGACTCGTGAGCGGGAGGTCTGCGGTTCGAATCCCGCCAGGACCGTCCTCCCTGACTGGGGTTTTTTCCAGGTTTTCCTCAGTCTTCATAACTGGCAAATGCCGGGGAGGTACCTAAACTTAGGCCTGGAACGCTTCCTTCCTTTAAAAAAAAAATCCTTTCCCAATATATCATTTCATTTCATGTATCATCAGTGTCCACCGCCTGTGGTGCCTCAGTAGTAAAAACGGGCGTTAAACACTATTCAAAAAAAAAAAAAAACGTCGCACGTCGTAGGGTCCAGGAACTCTCCAATAACGTGTCAGAAAGACAATAAATTTATAATAAGTACGTTTGGTAGCCCAAGAGCTCGCCAATAATATTTAAACATTTCAAAGGCTCAGGGAAGCTGTGGGCGCTATGCTGTGAACCCCATATAACGCTTTGAAACCACGTGGCGACGTTTGGATTTCATATATAAGAAGAACTAATCTAGCTAAGCATGTTTTTACCGGATCGTTTTTACCAGATGAAAGCCGCAGTTCAGATCATGAAATTAAGGCAGTACAACGCATTAATAGATCGCTTTACCAGGGGCGGTATACGAGAGTCAAACAGGTGCAGCATATTTAGAACGTGCCATCAAAGTTATACAGATAACGAACAAGGTGGCCAATAACTAGCGTGATGTGATTAAACATTTCTCCGCGTTTAAATGAAACAAGGTTGTGTGATTTAAACCTCCACTCTCCATTCCTCTTCCCACGAAAGGCGACTTAGGGCCCCTGAACGACCCGGGATATGAAGTGGGACCCTCAGTCCAACAACAACATTAACCTCAGAATATAAAAACCGCTTCAAATCGGGCACACCCAATATGGGCCAACATCCTCACACATCCCAGTAAAAACCCGAGTCAACTCTTAGCTTCAGGAAAAAGGGCCATAAAGGCTTGTTCCTCACAAAGTGTACTTTCTTCATTATTCATTCAGTTTTTTATTCATTAACAGTATTTTTGCAATTATATTTCCCTTTAAAACATACTACAAGTATAATTGATTTTTTTGTATTTAGATGGTTCTGCAGGTTAAACGGGAAGCCTATCACCAGAGACTGAGTGCTTTCAAATTAGTTAGTTGAGCCAGGTTTCATATCGCTCCCAATAGTCTCAACATTTTATCTTGTATATATACATAAATAATGTATTTCAGCATAGTTATACATGAATCGTCATTTACTACTTTATAAAATAAATTAAGTAACAATTTCTTCAAATTTGACGATTTTACGTTCAAAAGTATGAATACTTATTATAAGAAATAATGCAATGCTAACAAATCAAATATAACCCAGGAATTTAGACAGGCAATGATATCAAAGAAAACTAGAAAACTAGAAAACTAGAAAACCTTCTAGCCATGCAAGACATTTCCTTATAGGTTTCTGAGAGAGTATCAGCGGAGGCAACACTCCCGCAGGTTCTTTCTTCACATATTCCCACAGGACTCGCAGGATTCCCTTGTACATTTGCCTGTCATTTGCAGCAGAAGGAAAATGTGAATAGCAGGGCCTGGAGGTGGACTACATTTTCCTTGTAGTACTTTCTCCAACCACGGTGAATATTTCAACACTTTAAGGTAAGAAAGGTTTCTACCTGAATGGCAGCAGCTTTTATTATAGAAAGTCATAAAAAATAAAAAGTTGAGGCAACAAAAGGAGAAAAGCACGAGAGAAAAAACTCAGATGAATTCCCAAATTAATTTAATTTTCTTTTCTCGCTGACAAACTGATAAAGGAAAAGTTTCTAAATCCAGCCCTCATTTGATAACAAAGTACGTTAAAGGGATTTTAAGAAGACTTAGCAGGTGTTCAGGATCTTTAAAAAAAAAAAAAAAAAAAAAATCCACCCCTCTGCCTTCATGGATCGCTTCCGCGTTTTGTTTTGTTCGCTTTTTTAGGTATAGCTCTCGTCTTATTCTTATGTAGTATTCTATTTTGTATTCTCTTCCTTTTTATCGCACGCTTCTTCTTTTTAAGCCCATTTTCACTACTAAGGCATCACAAGCGCTGTACTCTGCTAACACTTGAAGTGAAGTGATAATTTGGGAAAAGGAATATTTTTATTTGGAAAGGAAGCATTCCGAGCTTTAACATAGAGTACCTTCCCGGCATTTGTCATTGAGAGATTTGAAAAAAAAAAAAAAAAAAAAAACTTGGAAAAAAACACGTCAAGGAGGACGGTCCTGACAAAAATCGAACTCCAGATTTCCCGCTCACGAATCCATCCATTAACGACCGGTTCGATTCGCTGTTTACTATTTTTTCTCATTTTTTATATATATCTTCTTGAATATGCTTAAGAGTTTGAAACTTACCCCATCTATACATTACAATAGAATGCTGGCTCGCGATTAGCTACCTTTTTCACTATTAAAATAATATTAAAAAAATTATAATACTCTTTTGGCTTTCGCGGTTGGAGTTATTATTATTATTATTATTATTATTATTATTATTATTAAAGTTAATCATTGTTGGACTCTTTTGTCGTTGTCGTTGCTCTAAGTTATATTTTAAAAACAAAAGCTTCCGCAGGCTACTGCGGCCAGCATCCTGTGAACTGAGTAAAAATGCCTGGAAAGGCAGAGAGGAACAGAACCGTTAGAAGTGAAAGAGGATAGAGTTGTGGGAGAACTGTTGTCCATTGGATAATTGACTAGTAACAGATTACATGGCATGCTGTGTTACTGTTTAAATTATTTGGGTGGTGCTCTATTTCTGACGATTCTCTCCTAGTGAGCATTAAACATTCTCAACGCAGAATCTATTGTTCAATTAAAGAAAACCTAATTAATTAATACTAATCCAGCGAAATAAAAACCACTATCAAACCTGAGAACCTAAAAGATAAACTTCATCATCTCCGGAGGGACTTGCAAGCAAACGGATACTACAAGAAAATAAACTGATCGAGCCTTAAAGCCTGAAACACAATTTTTTAAGAGTATTTAATGCCCGTTTTTACTGCTGAGGCATGACAGGCGGTGCACACTAGCGATTCATGAAATGACTCTATAAATAGAGAAGTTATTTTTTTTTAAGGAAGGAAACGTTCAATGCTTGGGTTTAAACTAGCTTCCCGGCATTTGTCACTTAGAAGGACTGAGGAATATCTGGAAGAAACCTCACTCAGAGAGTACGGTCATGGCGGGAATCGAACCCCAGACATCCCACACACGAGTCCACGCCTTAGCGAACGACCTTGGCCATGCGAATGTGGTAAAGTGGAAAAGTATATATTGGTATTATCCGAAGATTCATTAAAATTCGCCGGAGAGAACATAAGCTATTTGCATTGTAATCAGCCAGAATAACCTCAGTTGCGGAAATGTCATCAAGACTTGATACGAAATAAAATTTGAGAGGAAACAAAAAGACATTACTAAAACAATGGGATATTTTAATTAGATTAGAAGAGAGAGATTTTAGAAATAGGGAAACATGCAGATAATATAAAATATACAGAGGTTTTCAAATAAGCAAGACAAGGAATCCGCTACTATTGAACAAATGACTGCTCCACAAGCTGTCGCCACTTCTATTCTCTCTCTCTTTCTTTCTGCCTTTGCAGACACTTTCACTCAGTATACTAACAGTTTTGGCCGCAGCAGACAGCGAAAGCTTCAGTTTTTAAATTTCATTTAGAGACAACGGCCTAATTTTCCGTTAATAATAAATTCTAATAATAACATTAAATTGTTATAATTTATTTTTACCCAACTACTGGAAGGTTTCGAAACAGATTTCGACAAATACAAAGACAATAGTGGAAGGAGATGAACGAAATATCAAATAATCAGCAAAACAGCTCAACAGTTCAAATACTTGGGACTGATCGATCATTCACCAGTCGGGGAGCTGTAAAGCTAACATGAATTGTAGGATAATAGAGCTAAGAGGAGCAATAAAAATTCTGAAGGGAACCTGTCGAGCAGGAAGGTATGCAAGCAAACAAAGCAATGCTTCTCTAGACTGCGACAGAAGATATATTGACTTATGGTGCTGGGGAGTAAACCTTACTAGATAGGTAGAAATATAAGGTATAGGATGTTGAAATGGCTTCGAAGAGGAACCAGTTTAGAAAAAGAGAGAGAATGAAAGAGGGAGAGAGAGAGAAATGAACAGGCATGACAGTTGATTGATGTTAGGAGATATTTGGCCTAAGTTGTTTAAAAAATTTAAAACCAGGCAAGAGGAAGTGCGGCCACCAGAGCAATAGAGAGATCATTTTGACAAATAGGCATTTACAGAAGGGAAAATGAAAAACACCAGGAAGGATGTCATATGAGAGTTTCAGATTACAGCTAATTTTTCAGGGCATACTGAAGGTCATGCTCTTTGTACCACCTCAGCTTCCTGTTCGTGCTCAGCCGTGTACAGTTTAATGGTGCTGAGCACTGATTAGGAAACTGCTCTTATAGGAAAAAACTGGTAAACCAAAAGTTCATAAACTATCCACATCAAGTTCACCCAACCAACAACGAACCCGGCAGTTGACACAGCTGATGATGCTGGCAAAAGCCTGTGAAACATGTTCTACCTTGCTACCTTGTTGAATAGATGGGCGTCCTTTGCTCGTCAATAAATAATGAACGCAATAAGTAACAGAATTCCGGTTTCAATTAAAACTGCTCCCAACCATCCTGAACATTTTTTCTCGCTTGGTCCTCGTTCCCATGCTCCTAGAGAAGGTACGTTTATAAATCGGTGGATAGAACGGGGTGCTTCTGTGAGATGGCCAGCTCGGTGCCCCGATTAGACGCTACTAGACTACATTCTCTGCAGCGCAGTGAAAGATAGAGTGTATCCTGAACTCCCAACGACACTAGAGAATATGAAATAACTATTACCGCGGCAATATCTGTAGAAACACTACAACCTGTGCGTCGCTCGCTTGTTCACCTTCTCCACAAGTGTATTGATCCAGACGGTGGTCACTTTGAACATCTGCTGAAGCGACATAGATTCATCAGATGAGACATTGCTGTTTATTTTTTGAGTGTGTTTTCTATGATGCATATAATTTACAAACATGAAGTGTTCTTTGAGCTATAGGCCACTAGCAATTTTGTTTAGGAAAGTAAAACCAATTCTGTTATCACTAATTGAACCTCTAATTTTCAATGTGCTAAAAAAAGCATACGTGTTCCACTTAAAAAAATGTAACTGAGTTGAAAGCTTTTTTTTTCTTGATTGTACATACCCTCCCATCGTGTGAGCCCCTGACTTGGGTACATTCATGCGCAACTAGATTTTTAGCATCTTGTTCATTTCGGAAATATTTGAGGTCGCAGAGTTAGATGACACCCGGTATGTATACAGTAATCATATCCGGAGAAACTGCAGTACAAGTCTCTAAGCCTCCTCTTCGTATCCACTTATCCCATAAGTTAGATCAGGGTAGCACAGCCGCAGAGAGAAAGAAGTGCGTGGGCAGCCCATTATGTTGCAACCACCACTCCGTGGCATGTTAGTTGCCTACTGTTCTAATCTCACCTCCCCCTTAAGTTAGATCGGGGTAGCACAGCCGCAGAGAGAGGAACAGAAGCGGGTGACGTGGGTGTTGCAACCACACTCTCACTGGCACGTTAGTTGACAAGATTTCGATGGTTTGGCAATTGTGGTGCATTAAAATTATGTCCAGGTATATTGGAACCTCCTGTAATAAGTGGCGTATAGCTTTTCAATATCCCCAAAGGTAGCTGTTGTGGGTGTCAACAGAAATGTTTTAATAACGTTTCATAAGCAAATAGGGGTAAACTAAATACACTGGTGTCTGTAATGGCAGTTTGTTAATAGTGTTTAAGGCCCTTTTTACTACTAAGGCACCACAGGCAGTGGACACAGATGAAACACGAGATGAAATCATATATTGGGAAAGGATTTTTAAGGAAGGAAACGTTCCAGTTAGGGTACTTCCCCGGCATTCACCATTTATGAGAACTGAGGAAAACCTAGAAAAAACCTCAGTCAGGGGAGGATGGTCCTTGCGGAATTCGAACCCCAGAACTCCCGCTCGCGAGTCCGCGCCTTAACGACCTCGGCCACCAGTGGCGGTTTTGTGATAGTACATTTATAAAATGTATAAGCTTACGTTACGACCCGCCTGCTAGGTACCGCCACGGGTGACCGAGGTCGTTAAGGCGCGGACTCGTGAGCGGGAGGTCTGGGGCTAAAATCCCACCAGGATCGTGCTCCCTCACTGAGTTTGTTTCCAGGTTTTCTTCAGTACTCAAACTTCACTCATGTGAAGTTTGGGAGGTACCCCAAACTTAGCCCTGGAACCTTTTCTTTTCTTAAAAAAAAATCTTTCCAAATTTCTCATTTCATTTCATGTATCATCAATGTTCACCCCCTATGGTGCCTCAGTAGTAAAAACAGGCGTTAAACACTATTAAAAACACTTAGATTTGGGAGCTCCAACCCCAACGCACCGTTCGTAGAGAGAACTGCAGCCCATTTGATACAATTTATTGTGATCAAAAAGTCGTAAATTTGGAATCCAAAATTTAAAAAAAAAAAAAATAATAATTCCAGCGCTGCGTTTAGTGTATCTAAATGTATTTTTTGATACAATAATGTTCTTTCACATTTGATGAAATGAGCTATGGGAGCCAGGAATCTGAGCTTCTATCGTTCGCATGTTTACCCTATAGCCCCTGCTAAACAATTTTTAGTTGTCTAGGCCCTAACGTAACTTGTAGACCTCTTACAGAATACGTCGTGAAGCACTATGGTAAAGAACAAACGAGGGTGCCGGAACTTTTGAAAACTTTGTTTCGGCACTGCTTACGTGTAAAAAAACAGCGACGAGGGATATGAAATGCTCAATTTGCATGAGTAATGGTGGAAAAGGGATCTCTAGATGCTGTGAAAAGAATGTCGTTTGGTGATACCGAAGGGTAATTCTTTTGACGCCCTCCTCAATATGCATTCTGCAGCCTGTGGCTATACACAGCCAGGTACCAAGCAAAAAGGCCCAAGTTCTGCCTTTTATTTTACATTTTTTCAAAGGAGTACTGAGCATAAAGGCGCGCTGCTGGCATATTCAGCGCTCTGCAATATTTCACACGCTGTTTCCGTCACATTTTACTGAAGTTTCAATAACAGATATCTTTCCACCACATCAGTATTTAACCAAGCCTCAGACCACTATAAGTTTAAAAAGGAGCTATGCCACTAATTTCTAATTGCATAATTATATAGCATAATCAGATCACATAAAATTACGTCATTGTGTTTGTAATATGTATCATTTTATAGTATTAGCAACGGTTTGAGGATTATTTAACCTCAAAATTAACACCAATAAAATTGTTGCATATTTTAAAAAAATTAATTGGTACAAATGATTGAAAATTACAATAAATTTTCCTTATTTTTGCCTCGAAATTAATTTTAAGTTTCAGCTTTTAAAACCTTTTTAGTTATGCCTACAGTCTAGACTTAAGAATGCGCACTGTTTTGGGCCAAAAATTGGGAAGAAAGCACTACATTTAACAATTTGTGCCTGATTTCTAACTATACTTCTTTCTAGCAAATAATTCAACGCTTTCTTCAGTTTTCTAATCTATCAAGTTCCAAATTTTGTCATACCAAATGCAAATAATGCTTTTAAGTAGCCATTTTTTCTGCACATGTTTAAAGTTATATCAACGCAAACAGAAAACCCTAAAATAAGGTTGTATATCCCTTTTTGGACATATTGGTTTTTTGATGAAATAAGGATATACTTTATTAATTGCATATTTTTTTCACAAAGAATCGAATTGCAATAAATGAAAGTATGGGAATTTTATAGTTAAAAGTTTAACATCTGTAGAGTATATAATACAATAAATAGAGTGAAATGATAACTCAAGTGAGACACTCACAATTTCAATGTATAATCAAACGCAGGAAAGAGAGGCTGGTGGTTAAAATAGAAACAACAAAGAATAAAATGATATTTTTAAATCGATACAGAAAGTGCCTGTGAAAACGGTTTTAGATGAGATAACTGAAATAACGCTGGACTTGCATTTTCTAAATATGCTGAAACATTCAATTTTGTAATCGATACATTATACTCTATTAATAAAAAAATAACATAATTAGTAATAACTGAATTAGGCGTACAAACTTAAGAGTACAACAAGATTTTTAAATCATAAAGAAGCGGTACTGATCAATCATTCTTTCGTCAAAAATAGGTGTATTTTTGAATCTTAATCACTTAATTTCATAAAATAATAATAATCATTAATATTTAAATTCTGTTCAGTTTAATTGTTTTGATCTAAGGATGTAACTCCAACGGTTACTTTAAGCAAGGCTATGCTTTGCTTACAACCAACGAAAAAAAAAAACGTAATCATGGAATTTGATAAGCTATATTACAATGGAAAGGTGTTTGCTAAGCAAGGATATAGGCATTTGAGAAGCACTGTACACTAATGTATTCAAACTCAATTTTAAATGTAGCGCCACGGGTGGCTGAGGTTGTTAAGGTGTGGACGCATGAACGAGAGGTCTGGGGTTCGAATCCCATCAGGACAATCCTCCGTTACTGGTTTTTTTTCAGGATTTCCTCAGTCCTAATAATTGACAAATGCCGGGGAAGTACCCTAAACTTAGGCCTGGAACCCTTCCTTCCTTAAAAAAAAAAGTCCCAATATATCATTTCATCTCATGTATCATCAGTGTCCACCACCTGTGGTGCCTCGTAGTAAAAACGGGCGTTAAACACCACTGAAAAAAAAATTAATGTTTATAGTTGATTTGCATTGTTATAACTTCATGATGTGCACAACCTTGTTTGTTAATAATCCGTGGAAAATCATTAATTATTCTGAATCCAAGAAAATGTTTAAACCGAAAATAATTTGTATGTTGTTAAGTATGTTGACTAATAATAATAATAATAATAATAATAATAATAATAATAATAAACATGTTTTCCTAGGTAATGTTAGTTTAATGTGTTTCTTTTAAAAAACAAAACGAATGATATCTATATAATTACTTTAGGAAGTTCATAAGCTCCAACTAAAAATCTCAAAATGTTCTATTGATTGTACGATGATGGTCAGATTTATGAACCAAAAACTTGAAAATTACAAAATTCATTTTTGTTAAATATTTGCACAATGTGATAGTAATGCATAAAATTAAAAAATAAACACTGATATATATATATATATGTATATATAAAAGATTTTCTCACAAATGGCCTAATAGACTTATAAAAGCACGTGGCAGTTTCTTAATGCATGTATAAGGAACATAAAATTTAATATGATTTTCAGAAGCTTGGAGCATTGGTATGTAATTAATTAAAATTTAAAAGCTTAAAGAAAAAAAAACTCTAGAATTTAATATACTGGTACATTGTATAGAATATAATATGATAAAAATGTAAGAAGTGTCCAATAAAACTTTGGAAAATTCCGATTTCAGAGAAATCTAGATTTAAATTCAATATGTACAGTCTTTAACTGATTGATTTGATTGTATTATAATTTAATAACATTTATTGATATTTGCAAAATTGTCAGATATTTCTAAACCAATTTTATTAAATCTTTAATGACTTCATGGTTCACCATTGTGGTTTATAAAGTATTTGCCCGATGCATTTTAATCTCCAAAATATCACTAACATTTGAGTAGATTGCTTATAATATTATTTAGTATTCTACGTAGATCTTGTTTTTATATAATCAATGGAAATCTTGTTTTATTCATAATACAAAAAGCTGATAGCTGCTCCTATTTTAAAGTTTCTTTTATTATTGTGTTAATTTTAAGTAATTTTTCTGCTTTTTAATAATAACAAATACTTCTCTAAACGAGCTATTCGTTTCGCTACAGATCTGTCGTTTATCTTTTTTCTTTCGATTAGTTGAAAAATTTTCTGTCTCTGTGATGTGATGGGCAGCATCCCAGTCTCCAATTTCTTGGCAGGTTTTGTACATGCACCGTTTAAAGTGGCTACAGTTTAGAAATAGACACAGGAAAATTCTTTCAAAAAGTAAACTTGTTTTAAACTCAGAAACGATGTGTTTGGGAAAGGACTATGAATATAAACAACATTATAAAACTTATTTACTTGCATTATAAAATGATTTAGACATATTGTGTTTTGTAATGTCAAAAATTGTATAAACTTCTACCGCCACGGATGGCCGGGGTCGTCAAGGCGCAGACTTGTGAGCGGGAGGTCTGGGGTTCGAATCCCGCCAGGGCCGTCCTGCCTGACAGAGATTTTTTCCAGGTTTTCCTCAGTCCTCATAAATGGCAAATACCGGGGAGGTATCCTAAACTTAGGCCTGGAAAGTTTCCTTCCTTTAAAAAAATCCTTTCCCAATTTATCATTTCATCTCATGTATCATCAGTGTACATCGCCCGTGGTGCCTCAGCAGTAAAAGCGGACGTTAAACACTATTCATTCATTTTTTGTATAAACTTCTGCATGAAAATGTCAGATGCCTTTCTCTAATTAAAACTTTTTTAACTCTCTGCCGAAGCAGAATTATTTTCATCTTTCCATTGAAAGTTTAAAATTATATTTATAATATTTATTGCGTTGCTACCAGAAGGTGCAATATAAACTCAATCAGGGATAAAAATGTGTCTAAAATGAAATCTTTTTGTGCACAAGATATAACTCTTATGACCAGCTTTTCACAAATTCTTTTGCTTGCAAATATATTTAAAGAGTTTTACACACTTGCCAGTTATCACTAAAACATTTACTTTGAAAAGACTCTCAAGTTTCCTTTCACTGTACTCCACAGGTTTCTTTCCACACTATTGATTAAATTGCATCAGGAAGCTTGAAAACTGGAATAAAATATTGAGTCCTGTTCATCCATTACACTAATTAAATTTCTGGTAACAGCTGTGCAAAAAGTATTGGATCTATGATTTTCTATCTTGCTTATTAATTTCACAACTTCAAAAGGAACTTCCAAAAGAGAAATGGCTTATAAATGAAGAATATTGATGAATTCTTGACATACTTCTACTTAATTAAATACTTCAATTATAGAAAATATATTTCGGAAGAAAATTATGAGCAGATTGAGTTGGAAAATGTTCCTTCAGGCGATTTTAAATATTTCTAGTGGTTTATGATAATTAACAATGTTATACTTAGGTTATTCACATATCTCCGAGTTAGTACCTTTCTTCCATCATTAATTCATTCCTGATATTATCATCTAACAACACATGACCATTCAATTATGTTTCTGCGGTGTTTACGTGCAAAGGCGAGTAAAACTTTGGCTATTTGGCCCAAAAATATGAACTACTAGCACAAAGTACCAATATAGTTAATCAAAAGACCAAAACTGAAATAACCTCTCAATGCACTACCCAGCTTTTATCACTATAGATGACGGAAGCATTTTAAGTTAAGCGCAAACTTTCTTTAAGAAAGATCCTTTGCGCATATTTAATTCTATCACTATATAAGAAGAGTAAAATTTCAAACATTGAAACATGTTTGTGTTCAGAAAATGTTTTAGTTGATAACGAATTGTACAATCTGGTTGTTTAATCTCCTAGGTAATGTTACGAGGGTAGGTCCATAAGTGTCCGGCCTAACCATTTTCTAGGTATGATAAAGACAAAAACTATATATTAATTGTTAGCCTTTATTGCAATACACTTCTCACATTTTTGAATTAACATTTCAATCCCCCCCCACCCAAAAATAGTTAGAAGTCTTATCTGCAAAATGGGCACAATCAGCATCCATCACTTCTTCGTCACACTCAAATTTCCTTCCTCTAAGGTCTTTATTGAGTTTTGAGAAGAAGCAATTGTTGCTGGTAGCAAGATTTGAGCTGTAGGGTGAATGGTCGATCTCCTTGAAGTCACATTACTGCACAGCTTCCTTTGCAAAAGCTGTGTGCACAGTCGCGTTGTAGTGAAGAAGGTGTACACCACCATAGCTTTCCTCGCCTTTTCTCTTTGATGGAAGCACGCAGTCTGTGCAGTAGGCCAGCATAGTACTCCCCATTTACTGTGGTGTACCTCTCCTTGTAAGTCAATGAAGAGTATTCCTTCACAGTCCCAAAAGAATGTGGCCAAGATTTTCTTGATGAGGAGTGACCTTGGCCATTAGAGGCCGCACTTTGACAGGTTTACGCCACTCCATTGATTCTCTTTTGGACAAGAGATCATAGTAGTGGCCCATAATTTCATCTCCTGTAATCATGGTTTGCAGAACTTCTCTCTCGTTGCATCGGTTTCAATATTTATAATAATAATAATAATAATAATAATAATAATAATAATAATAATAATAATAATAATAATGGGGGCGAAACCGTAAATGCTGCTTGGAATAGTAAATTTTTCTGCAGCATGTTATATTAGAATGTTACTTCTGGAACAAATAAAAAAGTGTACCTAGTCTGCAGAAATAACGCCCATACTAGACTAAGCAAAACTATTGCCAGTGAATGCAAACTTCATCAAAAAATGTAAATATAAACTATTGGCGGATACCACTTCTAATTTGCACAATATATGTTAACAATCATTTTAAAATGAAACTAATATTGCGTGCATGATGAAAGTTGTGCGAGTAGAAATGCGAGAACTTGCTCAAACGACAGCTCTGGAAGGCACATAGAAAACAGACTGCTGAGACGCCATGTTGGAAACTGATCCAGCGGCCCCGAAGTAAGCATGAGAAGCGAACTACTGGTAGACACAGAGAAACTTAACACAGTTCCGCTACTGACTATATGTCGTGTTTCGGTCCTGATAGTGTAGTGGTAACTATACTTGCCTTCTAAACCCAAGATCGCGGGTTCAAACCTGGCCAAGACCGATGGATTTTTCGGGCGTAAAAATCCTAAGGGAAGCAAAGCAGTGGGTCTCGTGTGGTACATTTACGGCACGAAAAAGAACCTCAAGCCTGAATGAAGAGGCCTCTGAGCAAAATTGTCGGCCGTTTCACGCCCTGATTGAATGGAACGCTGATGACCTGAGATGTTAAAGAGCGTCCGTTATTAAATCAAATCAAAATGTATGACGTGTCTGTGTAAAATGAGAACTAATTTCTATTTTAGTTTTTGAACCACAACAATTCTTTTGAGCATATCCTATAAATACGCAAGTTAGACTTAGAAATTACGAATATATGTTGCAGCATGTCCTCTTGGTATAACAGCATTTCGAATTTTTCTCCAAAATCGGTATACATTTACAATCAGGGATATATCATTACTACAGTACTGTTGCACCCATCTATATAGCCGCGGAAGTAACTGTACTTTTCCAATGTCCTTCACAACAGCAACAATATCCAAACGTATTATCTTTTCTAAACTCAGGAAATAATTTTTTATTCTTTCCCTTTTGAAGACCACAAGGGATTTTTTCCGTTCCTACCTTCCCTGCCCCTAATCGGCTTATCTCTCGCATTCTACAGCTGGAGATCAGCCAGTTGTCACAAAATCTTTCCTGATTTAACGCAGCGCGGTCACGGAAATGTTATCCGTTTAAATAATGAAACGACTACGAGCTAAATGTAGGTACAGGTAGTCCTCTTGAGATTTTGCTGTTTCGTTCCAGACTACCACAATAAAGGCAGCCACACAAAGCTTTTGGTCATGTTTGCACTATACGTATGCAGATGGGATTAACTTTGTAGTACTCCCATATTTAGTCAAGCCTGTTTGACTTCTTTCGGTTTTACACAGAATGTTCCGAAAATGTGCATTATTATGTGTTAACAGATATTTTCATTAACTTATAGTTATTTTTGCTATACATTTAATATAAATATTACTTTGAATAATTTATATTAACTACCACGTTTTTTTTCATCTCATTTGGAGTTTTTTTGTACTGTTATTAATTCCATTACCGTAAAGTTTTCATTTAATTTTATTTTAATGTTATAAAAACATTTTTAAATATCCCTTGTATATACATGAAAACCGTGTTGCGTGATAAGCCTTAAGGTAACGTTTGGATATCCGGATGATCGTGTCTGGTAGGACAATTGCTGATGTCGAATCAGTGGCGACGAGATGAATATAATCAAAAGATCTATGTCCATAGTGCTTAGAAAATATCCTAGACTGAGAGCTTCCGTAACAGTACTGGACACTCAATTGCAGAACTGAAGCAGCAAATACGGTTAACAACGGCTATCAAACAATTCATTTTACATATGAGAAAGTATTCAACATTGAAGAAAGTCACAACCGTCAAAGTGACAGAGAGTAAGCCGAAGTCTAGAGAAGTCATCAACCTGCCTCAGTAATGCTCTGGTGCAGAGTGAGCTATGATGGTGTCACCAAGCTTCGTTTCTGTTAACAGGATTGAAGACAACCATCAAAGTATACGAAATCTGTGGTGAACCTGAGAACATCTTTGCTGAAGAATAGACAGTAGTGTTTACAGTGGTATTCAGCACCGGGGTCCAGGCCTTGTTCAACCACGCTAGGCTTGAGATGAATGTTCCAGTTTGTAATGGTACTCAAGATTTGACTTTATAGCAGTACCGACCTAACTTGCTGGACTACAAACTGTGATCAGTACTAGAGGGTATTGTTTGCAAGAAAAGACACCTGATGTTGAAAGTCTCAAGCGATACTTAAAGTTAGCAGTAACGAATTTCCCAATTAAGGTAGTGCATGCTGCTATAGAGAAACTTTGGTCATGTATAAGAGGAAAAGGGAATCATTTTGGGAAAGCATTGATGCTAAATGTTTGTGATACATACAGAATAGCATATCACAAGCATATGAAATATGTTAAAAGGTGCTTATGTAACTAAAACCTATAACAACATATAAGTAGTCTTTTTGTTTGTTTTGTAACAATGTTTAACGTCCTTTTAAACTACTGAGGCATCAAGAGGAAGACACAGCATATATGGGAGAGGTTTTTTTTTTAAAGGAAGGAAACGTTCCAGATCTGAGTTTAGGGTACCTACCCGGCATTTTACATTTATGAGAACTGGGAAAAATCTGGAAAAAGCCTCATTCAGCAGGACGGTCTTGCTATGAAGTTGTGTTGCACTGTGTATACCAAAATTTCTAAATAAGATAACATTAACGCTACAGACATAGAATTTAATTCTGGTTTTGTATATGTTTCTAGCATTCCAGGCTTCTAAATGGAAATTCTCTTTTTTTCCCCTTTGCCTTTTTTTATCCGATATGCACGTGATTAAATAAAATTAATATTTACGGATAAGTTAAAAATGAAATATTGTAGTTTGGTACAAATGATACACAATGGTGTGAATACAGTATATATATATATATATATCAAAGTGTGTGTGTGTGTGTTTTATTAGATAAATATAACGACACATTGTTCATCTTTTATACTATCGGAAATATTTGTGTTTTTTGTATCAACATTCAGTGTTTCAACTTTATCAGACCTCAGCATCTTGTTCATGTTAAATCGTTTATATATATATATATATATATATATATATATATATATATATTTATATCTGTGTGTGTGTGTGTGTGTATGTCCTTTTTATAGACCAAATTTTTACAGTTTGGGGGTGCATTGTCTTCTCCCAAGCATTGTGATTCGGTTTATTTACGGACGCTCTTTAACATCTCAGGTCATCAGCGTCCCATTCAATTCAGGGCGTGAAAAGGCTGACAAATTTTGCTCAGAGGCCTCTTCTTTCAGGCTTGAGGTCTTTATCGTACCGTAAATGTACGACACGGGACCCATGGCTTTACTTCCCTACCAAAGGAAACCGTACTTAGGATTTTTGCGCCCAAAAATCCATTGATCCTGGCCGGGATCGAACACGCGATCTTGGGTTTAGGAGGCAAGCATGGTTACCACTAGACCACCAGGACCGACCAAGGCAATGTGAAAAGAATTATCACTTCATGAACATTTGCTTATATCATCTATAAGTAATTGCTGTAGTTTACGTTTGCATTCAATGCACCATGTTGGCAAATATCAGTACAATGACAAGGTTGTATACACTGCATGAGACAAAGTATTGACCACACGCATGTTATTCGTTGTCACTGTCGATTGAAATATATTTGCTTAGTTGTTAACAAGCTGTCACGGCATTACGAGTTAACAGGTAACTACTGTGCTGGAACGTTCATTATTGCAAAGTGCGTGATTACTAGTGTTAGAATTCACGTGCATAAAAAGTCTGCAAAAACAAACGACAAGTATGCAAAAACATGTAAAATCCAAACCATGTAATCAACTAGTTAATAATTAACTTTTTATTTATTTAAAATAAATAAATGGAAACATTTTTGTGTTTAAAAATGAGATTAACAATTTTTGAAGAAATAGTCTCGTTTTGCCTGTAATCTACAAGGATGTTTTTTTCAAGGCTGAAAATAATCAATGTACATTTTTGGGGGCAAAATACTAATGCACAAATACGGGAGTTTGCTAGGCCCAAGCGTGAGCTATAAACTTTTCTTGAAATATAATTGTATCCCCTTTAAATACTGTAATGTGTAGCGCTCTCTGTAATTTTATCTCAAACAATTTCACCAGTGTCCCTTTATGCTTGGAAAATATATGATATTACGGATTATACAACTCAATTAATTTGCACAATGGCAATGAAAATATAACTTATATTTTCTCTTGGAATGCAAAAGTGAAATCCAAACCATGCAAGACAAGTTTAAAATATGCGATTTTAAATGCTATTGGATTTTTAATTTGTGATTCACAGAAATGTTTTAGTGCCTTATTTAAAAGGCCGGGTAAAAATTCAAAGAAACAGTTGGTGCTTCCTGCCCTGAGAGTGGGACACGTGTTTCTTGAGAAAATCGTATTAGAAGCATCAATGACACTTAGGCCGCATTCGTTAGTATTTCGTTGTTCTTATGTATTTTTTTTTTAAATTGTATAAGATGCACAAAATTGAATTTTTAGTACGAAATCTTTGAAATAAGCTACTAAATATGCAAAGTACCTATTTTATGAAGAAATAACCAAAATGAACGAAAATATACCAAATAAACTCTTCATATTCGTGATCACTGATTTTAAAAACACGTTTAAAACAGATTTTACGTGGCTTTCAATGACTGAATCAACACATGTATTTATTTATGAACTCTATCTCTAGAGTTTAGCTTACTATATTTACTCTGTAGGTCCTGGTGGTATAGTGGTAGTGGTATCATACTTGCCTTCTAAACCTAAGATCGCGTGTTCAAATCCGGCCAGAATCTATGAATTTTTTCGGGCGTTAAAATCCTAAGTATGACTTCCTTCGGAAGGGAAGTAAAGCCGTGAGTCCCGTGTCGTACATTTACGTCACGATAAAGAACCTCCAGCCTAAAGAGGCATCTGAGCAAAATTTGTCGTCTGTTCCATGCCCTGATTTGAATGGGACGCTGATGATCTGAGATGTTAAAGAGAGTCCGTAAATAAACCAAATCAATAAAACAATACTACATTTACTCTAGTGTTCAAGGAATATTTATAATCAACACATACTGACACAATCTTCTCTAGAAGTACTTACACAAAATGAAGAAAGATTTTTAACTTTAGAATAAATTAAAAATATGTACGAAACAAACCTAGACATCCTGCAAGAACTGAGTTTAATATCCATTAAGAGATTGTCTGCATTCTGAATAGCAATTATTAAGAAAGATGGATAGTTATTTTTAACCATATAAGCGGTCTCTTCAAAAAGTATCGCGAATTTTGAATTTCCGCGGCCTACGTACATTCGATTTTCGATTGTTTTGTGGCGTTATGTTGGTACTTATGTCCCTCACTTATGTTAACAAGCTCGGCCATTTTGAATGTTCAGTTAATTGTTGACAGCTATTTTGCTTGGACGTGCTTTGGCTCGTCTTCGATTTTTGCCTATTCCAAAAAATGGAACAAAGAATCTGTATCAAATTTTGTGTGAAAAACAAAATTACGTGCGCGGATGCATTCCGAATGTTGACTGTGGCATATGGTGAAGCTACCTTGGACCAAAGCAACGTTTATTGGTGGTACAAAATGTTCTCAGAGGGTCGAGAAAATGTGAACGACAAAGAGCGTTCCAGACGCCCGAGCTCGTCAACAACAGACGCAATCATTGATGAAGTGATGAAGTGAAGAAAATAGTATTGGCCAATAGTCGAATTACCCTTAGAGAAATTGCTGAGGACCTAAACATATCGAGTGGCTAGTGCCATTCGATTTTTACCAATGATTTGGACATGAGACGGGTCGCAACAAAGTTCGTACCACAGTTGCTCAATTTCGACCAAAAACACCATCGCATTAACGTTGCTAAGGAGCTGTTGAACTCTGTCTGTGACGACCCAAATTTGCTCCAGAGGGTCATAACTAGTGACGAATCATGGGTTTATGGTTATGACGTGGAAACTAAAGCTCAATCATCCCAATGGATGCTCCCACACGAGCCAAGACCGTAAAAAGCGCGCCAAGTTCGGTCGAATGTGAAGGTTTTGCTTACAGTTTTCTTCGATTGCAGGGGCGTGGCGTGGTGCATCATGAGTTCTTGCCACAGGGTAGAACGGTCAATAAGGAATATTACCTGCAGGTCATGCGCAATTTGCGCGAAGCAATCCGCCAGGAGCGCCCGAATTTGTGGAAGAACAAAAATTGGCTTTTGCACCATGATAACGCCCCTGTTCACACATCGTTGCTTGTGCGCGAATTTTTGGGCAAAAACAACACACATATGATGCCGCAGCCACCGTACTACCCAGACCTGGCCCCCTATGACATTTTTTTGTTCCTAAAACGGAAGAGGCCCATGAAAGGATGACACTCGCAACGATTGAGGAGATGAAGACGGCATCGAAGGAGGAGCTGAACAAGATCACAAAAAACGATTTTTGAAAGTGCTTCGAGGATTGGAAAAAACGTTGGCATAAGTGTATAATATCTGGTGGGAATAACTTTGAAGGGGACAAAATAGATATTCATGAATAAATAAATACTTTTTGAAAAAACAAAATTCGCTATATTTTTTAATAGACCTCATACTTTCTTACATTCAGTAAATAATTATAAGTAATTTGTTTCATAAATTATTAACGAAACAGTTTCCCCTTACATTATGGATAATGAACATAACCTACAATTAGTAGCAAGTGTAAAGCTCTCCAACTGTATCAAAGGTATGGAATGATCAATGGATAAATACCGGGAAAAGGGCGAAGTAATGCACCGATTGAAGCAAATACGAGGTAGCACACACCATTAACTTTTGAGACTGTGCTGGAATGGTCACAGGATGTATGAGTTCCCCTGCAGTAGAGACAGTTCCTTCATCATTATATATTAAAGTGCACTATCCTCCAGGGAAACCCTCATTCATTATATTCCCCTTGGTTCGTGGTTTCAATTAGTTCTACAGGTTTCCGGAGAGTTCTGCTTCTCTAGGAACGGGAGACCTTTACTATAGTTTCTGATACAATTGACGAGTGACTTTACCAACTAGTTTAAGTACAAAACCTACTTTCTCAGTGAAAGCAAAATATATAGGGAATATTGACATATTTTGGATGTAAGCAAGGGGATTTAATAACTTTAAATGGGTGATTTTTTTAATTGGTTATTTACGGACGCTCTTTAACATCTCAGGTCATCAGCCTCCCATTCAATTTAGGGCGTGAAACGGCCGACAAATTTTGCTCAGAGGTCTCTTCTTTCAGGCTTGAGGTTCTTTTTCGTGCCGTAAATGTACGCCACGGGACCCACGGTTTTACTTCCCTTCCGGAGGAAGACCTACTTAGAATTTTTACTCCCGAAAAAATCCATCGATCCTGCCCGGGTTTGAACCCGCGATCTTGCTTTTAGGAGGCAAGTATGGTTACCACTACACCTCCAGGACCGACTTAAATAGTTGAGGTTTATATATAACTTTTGTTTTAATAATTTCTCATAGGTTATATTCATCTTGTTAACAATACAGGGTGTTTGGAAAGTCACTGTACAGTTACAACATATGTTGCAAATGTCATCCACGGGCGGATATACCAGTTTGAACCCGCTTAATTTTATTGGAAAATACTTTCTGCAAATGTGTTAACATAACCGGAATGAATGAATGAATGAATGAATGAATGAATGAATGAATGAATAATATTTAAGGCCCGTTTTTGCTACAGAGGCACCACAGGCGATGGACACTGATGATACATGAAATGAAATGATATATTCGGAAACGGTTTATTTTTAAGGAAGAAAACGTTCCAGGACTAAGTTTAGGGTACCTCGCTGCATTTCCCATTTATGAGGACTGAGGAAAACCTGCGAAAAACCTCAGTCATGGAGGACGGTTCTGGCGGGATTCGAACCCCAGATCTCCCGCTCACGAGTCCGCGATTTAACGACCTCGGCCACACGTGGCGGTAACATAACCGGAGAGGCGGAACCTTGTCTGTAGAGAAGATGACATCGAGAATATCAACGATATTCCTTTTAATAAAAGATGTAAACCATTCACAGTAACGGTTTCGCTTTTCATGATTCGCTTCTTTCAACTCTTGCACTGCTGTCACTTTATACGAGAACAATTTTATGGTTTTCCTAACCGCTTTATGCGCGGTTGCAAGTGCGATAGCTTTTTCTTTGCCAACTAGAGCAATGTTTTTGATGGGTTCCACAGCATAGAACCAGAAATGTCCAACAATTTCTCTTCAGTTAGCTTAGTTCGTTAGGCATCTAACACTGAGCCTGTCTCCCGAAATTTCTCAAAACGTCGACGAAATGCATTACAATGAGATACAGCTGTTTATGGGAATTCTGCACCAAATACTTCCTACATTAAATCTATGTATTTATCGCCTTGTCGAAAAACATATTCAACAAAAAAATATGTTCCTTAGTTGAAAACACCATAATATAAAAATAAATACTTCGAAACACTACACATGTCGCTTTCAACAGCTTTTATCAAGTGATAATTGAACTAAACAGGCAACAAGGAACGAATTAAAAAACAATAACACATATACGCAAAAGCAATTATGTCAACTTGTGCTAAGATTCTATGTAGAAAAAAACTTAATTTTGGTTCGAATTTCCAACGTAACCTACATCCGTAGTAAGTGCATAGTGACTTTATGAACACACTGTACTTATGAACGACTGGTGAGACAAAGATTAATAAGATGAATACCTAGTGTCACGATAAAAAATATTTTGATATTCGACGATGGAAAGGCTTTGGAACGGTTATGGAATTCAACATGATGATTTCATGACGCTCATCGTCAGTATTATTATTATTAATTTTGGTTCAGTTTATAGTCGGAATTATGAGGGACATATTCCATTGTTAATAGCAATATTGTTTATTATATTAAAGAAGCAAATTGCTGACCGTACTCTAAGGTAAGGGTGACGATACCCGGCTTGATATAAAACAACTCTGTTACGGAATTAATGCTATAATTTGTATCTGGCATAATTTATCCCTGGACTTATTCTGGCGTTGGATTTTTGTACAATAATGTCTATCTATACGCTTTGAAAGGAGCAATAACTGGAAAGTACTGGAAAATTCACTCTATTGCCTGGTCGATTACAATGTGATTAATATATTTTTGGCCCGCCTAGTATACAAAAAAAATTCAACGAATTGTTATCTTCCACTAAAGCTAAGCGTAACAGAATAGTTGGTCTAAAGGCTGAACTAAGTTTTTCAATGGGAAGGACATAACAACGATTTCCGCAACAGTTCAATCACTATATACAAGTTCACGACAATTAATATTTACTATATTAATGATCAGGTGAGTTAAAATTTACTCAGGACTGAAGTGGCGTTACTTTACTTTAGAAGTAAATTTTATCTTGTGTTCTAACCAAAATTACCTAGTAAGAGATTATGGGAGAGTTAAATTGGCTTCCTACCTTCTTCTGTTTCTGTACCACGCAATTGTCTCCTTCTATGTAAGTCGTTTGCATATGCTATGCCTTTAAATACCACGGTATTATCCTTTACACTTTTCATCATGATTCTCTCATGTCTTATAAAGATAAAGATGTAAAATGCACAAATGAATACGTACAGACAAGTACTGTTTTGGATTAGATATACCGAGAGTGCCAAAAAATGTATACACACTTCACAGTAGATATTTATTTAAAATATTTCAAAGTTCCACCGAAAAACAACAGTAATGAGTTGTTCTGTAAACAGGTGTGATTCACATACATTATGCTAGCGTTGCTACAACAAAATGCAGCCAAGATTATCGTTTGAACAGAGGAAAGCAATTTTGAAGTGGTATTGGAAAACCGAGAATGTTGTTGAAGTTCAATGGCAATGGAGATGTGTGTACAGAACAGAACCGCCAACGCGAGTAACAATTGCACACATTCGAGACAAATTTGAGACTCATGGTATCGTATGCGATGTTCATAAGGGCAGATCTGGGAGACCTCGCACGCAACAAGCCCCGCACACTGGATCCAAGGTACTAACCTAGCTACTATCCAAGGTGCTGGATTGGACGAAGAGGTCCAATTGAGTTTCCAACGCGTTCTCCGGACCTAACTTCGTTGGACTTCTACATATAGGGGGAACTCTTTAAGAATGTTGTATACAGTTGAAAACCAGCTACACTGGCAGCACTTCGCGAAGAAACGGCATGTGCTGTAATCTCTCAGGACACTTTCGCAAACTTTGCTAAAATCAGTAGTTCAACGTACTCAGAAGTGTTTCGACGCCGATGGTGGGAATTTTGAGTAGCTGTTATAACTGTAAAAGCCTAAGATGGTTAGTGCTCATCATTTTCTGGTTTTTTTCTTTGCTTGATGAGTGTATACATTTTTGGCACCCTCTGTATATACTCTCATTTTGTACCATTATATATAACTATACACAATTTAACTCAATTTTATGTAGTTTTAAATATTGTGGAAGCAAATCTTAAACACGAATACGCAGTCCTATAATCCAAAATTGATCAACATTGACAGTACATCCTTTGGAAACTGTTTCTTCCATTCCAGAGTAGGTATTACCATTTTAAAGTTATAGGAATCCAGGATCAGGTAGATTTATGGCACGATAAAGAACCTCAAACCTGAAAAAAGAGGCCTCTCAGCAAAATTTATCGGTCGTTTCACACCCTGATTTGAATGAGACGCTGATGACCTCAGACGTTACAGAGCGTCCGTAAATAAATCAATTCAACAGCATTTTTGTACCCTAATAATATCCTACTAGTATTTGTTTTGATTAACGCTACGAAGAACAACACAATAGGTATTGGGTATTGGTGGATGACGTTTCACATCTTTTTAAAGACAATGCGCCCTGCAGGTAAAATAAAAAAATATAAATTAATAAAAAAGATATAGGTATAATAAAAATATAAATTAATAAAAAGAAACATTGTTAGGCGAACCTGAAAGGAATATTTAATAAATACTACCGACTTTCTATTGGTTTGTACACTGTGTAGTTTCCAGAATGACCAACGTCATAAAAATAAAAATAAATCTATATTCTGTGTCTCTCCTGTGCTTCATATTGCATTTATTTGAATATGGACGTGTTCCAACATTCGGGCTATATTTTATCTTCAGCTGTACTGAAAACGTAGTACGTGGGGACACGACGTTAAAACGAAGCCCGTAATATACTCCTACTTCTGCGGGGGAGTTGGGTATATTCTGCTTTCATTTATGGAAGGCCATGCATTTCAATATCCCAGGCATAATACTGTGGTTTGTTGCGCGCCAGCGATGTTCAGACGAAATAAACGTAAAGCACTGGGGTACTGAAGTCAACTTTTGAGTCTGTGCACGTGTACATGTCTAAGTTTTCTAATAACCGTTAAATTAAATCGATCAATGAATTCCAATCACGTACAACACATGAAGAATGATTCTTAACACGAGAGCTGCCTTCGTCATTTTTATATTTTTACTTTTTTATATCCCTCTCTGCTTCATTTATTGGTTTTGAACGCAACGAAACACGTATCAGACATCAAAATGTAAAATGTTATTCCTAGGACTTTTTGCAGTATCAAAATGTATTTCCTTTAATATCCTGTAGTTTTTCATATGTTTTAAAAGGTTAATCATAGTTTATGAAATATAAAAATTATATTGACAAGTTGACGGCGAATTTAAGTGTAAGAAATTGTTTTTTTTTTTTTTTTTTTTTTTCAGGAAAAGAGACAAAAACTATTTTAATCATTAAGAAATAACCCACGATCAATATGTTTTATACTGTCAAATAATGTTAGAAACAGTTTTATCAGTTTTATGTTTTGATATTAATAATAAGAATGATGACAATAGGATTGATGTTATTTAGCATATGCAATAATCACTGTTTCTTTCCATCATCAATGGAACTAGTTTACTTGCCATTATCGAAGTATGTTTTCTTGAATTCAACATATGTTGTTTCTTGAACACGGCCATCATCATCTCTCACTCTTCTTTTTCACTGAAACTTCATTATATTTTAATTTGAGTCGGTCCTGGTGGTCTAGTGGTAAACATACTTGCCTCCTAAACCGAAGATCGCGGATTCGATCACGGTCAGAACAGAAGGATTTTTCGGGCTTAAAAATCGTAAGTATGGCTTCCTTCGGAAGGGAAGTAAAGCCGTGGGTCCCTTGGTACATTTACGGCACGATAAAGAACCTCAAGTCTGAACGAAGAGATCTCTGGGCAAAATTTGTTGGCCGTTTCACGCCCTGAATTGAATGGGACGCTGATGACCTGAGATGTTAAAGAGCGTCCGTAAATAAGCCAAATAAAAAAAATCAACCCGAGAAACTTTGATCCAAGATTTGTTCCTTATTTGCAATTAAAAATGTATCAAATTCATGCGCAAATTTCCAAAATCATTGTGACAACTTGAAATGGATTTTGCAAATCAAGCAGTTTTTATAATGTTCTGAAAGTCTTTTGCTCCTTCTTGGCCTTGTAATGCATTTTTTTCGCTATGACTTCAAATCTGTTATTATAAGAATTTAGGGGTGTCCAGAGACCAGAATTTTAAATCTATGCAATGGTATTATAAGAAACAATTGAGCGATCTTAAAAAGTAGGTACTGTTTATTTTTATATTCCAAAAGATCTATATATGTTTAATTACAGACCCACATAACCCGTTTCCCCTATAGCAATAGATTAATGTTGGCTTCTGCTGATAAGCTGGAGAATTCATCTTCTGTTCAACGTGCAAACGCATAACGCTAGGCGCTTATAGAGCAGACTAGCGGTTGAACGGTTTCCCTTAATTACCTTTATAATTGCATGTAGATGGGAAATTGGAGGCATGTTGGAAGCAATGTAGAAAACGTTTCAATACTTGCATAGGTATTTTAATAATAACAAATACTGTTTATGCAGATTTCGCCATCTATCCTTTTGACATCTATTGGTGCTAAGTGTAACTAAATTAACACATTTTTTTCTTGAATTACTCTTACTTTCGGAGAAAATAACACACACACACACACACACACACACACACACACACATATCTGTGCGTGAAATATTTACAGACATTCCGCTCAATATTGTACTATGTAATAAGGCATCACAACAATACAATAAAGTCGGTTCTTATGATCTATTGGTAACGATACTTGCCTCGTAGACCTGAGATCGTGGGTTCAATCCTGGCTAGCGTCGATGGATTTTTCGGGCATAAAAGTCCTAAGCAAGGCACTATGAATGGGCATGGAGAGAAGTGGAATAAAGAAATATCTTTATATTAGCCCCACAATGGCCACAGTGAATAGTACTGTCACGAGTGGCCGAGGCCGTTCAGGCGCGGGCTTGTGAGCGGGAGGTCTGGTGTTCGAATCCCATCAGGACCGTCCTCCCTGACTGAGGATTTCCCAGGTTTTCCCCAGTCCTCATGAATGGCAAATGCCGGGGAGGTACCCTAAACTTAAGTTTGGGACGTTTCCTTCCTTAAAAAAAATTCTCTCCCCCCAGTTTATCATTTCATCTCATGTAGCATCACTGTGTGATGCCTCAGTAGTAAAAATAGGCGTTAAACACTATTAAAAATAGTGAACAGCACTTGTGTACACAAATAAAAGTATTATTGCTTGGAAAGCCTCTTAGGGCTATTAATTGATTATTGAATTTATTGACAAATTATGTACCGGGTGAACTGAGCGGATACTTGGAGGAGAAAAACGACCTTTGTGCACGTCAACAACACTTGCAATGATGACAACACATATCAGCTTTTATTAGACAGAGAATAGTGAAAGGAGATCATCTGGTCTCAAGCTAATATTTCACACTTGAATTAGAAATTTGACCATCTCCTCTGTTCATGCTTTATCTTCTTTTATAATTTCATTTGAGAGACAAATGTCAAACTAGATATCTCTCTTTCAGTAGTCAACCGCGAACAACCAGACATAGCGCCATTTATGTCAAGTTTAGTTGGTACTTGCATACTGACGAATGAAGAATTAATAACCAAGCTCACGATGTCTTAGTTGTCACGATGAATGCATGTCAATCCAGCTGTGAACAAAGACACAACAAGATGGCAGAAATGTCAGGGACTAAATTAGTATTATGTGGCTATATCCATCTATTTCAAGCTACTGGGTAGGCAATGCTTGACGCAACTGCGGGACCGGCCGGTAGCGCTATGTCGGCGGAGGCGGGGAGTATATTTCCACTCCGTTGCGCAAGGCTTCAGCGTGAGTTGAAATATTGCGCAAATAGCACGTGTTTGTTAGACGATGCAATGCAGTGTATCAAGTGAAATGGGGCAATACAAGTATTCTATTTCTGAAAGAGTATTCATGTAATTCATACGTGCGTACAGAATCAGCGCATGCTGTAAGGAGATTATTGCAAGATGAACTTCCTAATCGGAGTTCGATTCTTGGATTAGTAAACAAGTTTCGTGAAGCGGGAAGTGTTCTTGACAGAAAACATAGACAACCACGTAATTGCCGCCATTTCTCAGAGGGAACTGCAGAGTGTAATGAACAATTTCCTAAGCAGGTGTCAGAAATACTTGAACAACAAAGGGAGGTAGTTCCAGCATCTCCTTGCTTAATATACGCGAGTAATATACTTTTTTTTTTATTTATGTTTTGTGTGTTAGAAATAACTTACGCGACACTGCGGACTTTCTGTCACCCACACCGCCGACACAGCAGCCAGCCTCGCTGCGAAACCGGTTGCGTGAAGGATTGTTCACCCTTTATTTAAATAATACTACTTACTGTGAAAGTTTTAGATTTTTTATTGTTAACCCTTAGCTATTTACATAGCATTGATGGCTGATGTTAAAATTACTTTTAGTTTGTTTCCTCCTACAAACTTTGATGCAGATATAAGTTTCCTGTTTAAACATACGTTTTATAAAAATTATCTTTTATTATACACGAGGTGACTGAGGCAAATCAATATACAGGGACAACAAAATTGTTAATTTGCAGGGCTTTGAAAACTCTTCAGCTTATTTCTTCCTAGAAACACTATTCCACCATTTTATTCAAGCTGTCCGGTGCTACAGTCTCATTACAAAATTATAGAATACTTTTGAAAGAAAACTACAAAAGAATAGTTGATCATTTTTCTTCACAGTAGATACCTCGACCGATGTTTCTGCTTCGAGAGTTTTGTGTACCGCAGATGCAGCGCCACTTCATTAAAATGCTGAGGTAGACCTGAAGTAACATCTTCGAACGTATAAATTCTTGAAAGAATATTGTGAGCAATCGTTTTGATATCGGAAATCAGTTTGCCGACATTTGTAAACAAACATCGCACATGATCAGACACAGCCGCGTAAATCATGTGCTATACAGGTCACGTAAACCATCCTTAGAAGACTTTTAGAGCTCTTGCTGTTTCCTTCTGGGGTAGGTTCAGTGCTGCAAAGCAACATGTTGCTTCGTTGTTCCTCCCTGTTGTTGTTCAAAGAACTGATAAATAATTGTGCATGGGTTGAGCAGTTGACTTTTAGCAGACATTTCGTGATAAGAATGTTCTCTTTGAAGTTTCCTTTCTATAGGGAGTTGATAGAAAGAAAATGCATCTAAAGTATATAATCTTTATAATGAATACAATCTATACGGAATCAGACATAAGGAACCTTACAAATGAGTACTTATATTAAAATTGTCTATAAAGAGATTTAAGATATGATTATATGTGAAGGTTGTTTTTCCTTAATGTACCGAAGGACATCTTAAGGTAGGTCCATAAGTTTCCGAACTCGCCGATAAGGGTTGTTGCCTTCACAAAAGCCTTATCTGCTGTCATACCTTATCTCTTAAGTAAACAATTGCAGCTGTAACTTCCGCTCCACTGTGTTCAGTTGTTCAGATATAGTTGCATAAAGAAGGTTATGTGTAGAAGATTGTGACATTTCAAAATGGAGTTTCGAGCTGTTATAAAATTCTTCACAAAAGAAGAACTTAATACAAATGAAATTAAACAGCGATTGGACGGTGTATATGGGGAACCATCCCCCTCATATTCTACCGTAAAAGAATGAGCAAAACGTTTTCGAATGAGTTGACAAACCATTGAAGACGAAGAGCGTGCCGGTCGGCTTTTGGAGGTACTCACTTCTGAAAACATCGCTCTTGTGGAAGGAGAAATTATGGAAGACCGGCTGCTCAAAGTTACAGAAATAGTAACAAGGTTGGGCTTTTCTAAAACAACAGTCTTTCGAATTATTCATGAATGCTTAAACATGAATAAGGTTAGTGCAAGATGGGTGACTAGACTTCTTTCCTCAGTCCAAAAGCAGCAACGAGTCATCTGTTGTCAGACATTTTTGGTGCTCTGCCCTGGCAACGATAGCAAAGTTCTGCAAATCATTATTGCAGGAGATGAAACTATGGTCCTCCATTATGATCGCTTGTCCAAAAGATATTCAATGGAGTTGCGTAAGCTTGGCGAAGCACCGCCGCTAAAAGCCAAGGTCTCTCAGTCGACCAAGAAGAGCATGGCCACAATCGTTTGGAACTGTGAAGAAATACTCTTCATTTACTTCAAGGAGAGGACCATCACAGTAAATGATGAGTACTATGCTGGCCTACTGCACAGACTACGTGCTTCCATCAAAGACGAAAAGGCGCGCAAAGCTGAGTGGTGGTGTGTGCCTTCTTCATGACAGCTCGCCTATGCACACAGCTCTTGTTGAAAAGGAAGTTGTGAAGAAATGTGGCTTCTAAGATATCGACCATCCACCCTACAGCCCAGGTCTAACTCCCAGTGACTATTTTCTCTTCTCAAAACTCAAGAAGGAACTTGGGGGAAGGAAATTTAAATATGAAGGATGCTGTTTAGGCCCATTTTGCAGACAAGACTTATATTTGGGGGGGGGGATTGAAATGTTAATTCAAAGATGTGAGAAATGTATTGCAATAAAAGGTAACTATATTGTGAAAATTCTTGTCTTTATCATACCTACAAAATAGTTAGGCCGGAAACTTACGGACCTACCCTCGTATAAAAAAGTATTACTCTCTCCAAATTCGTTTATGTTGAAGAATAAATCTTTGTCTTAATAACTGACAATGTTGCCGTAGGTGCATTTTTCGTGGTCTTTGTGGAGACATTTTTAGATGATCTTCCAGCAAATTTTATAATTATAAGGCCAGAAGCACCCAACACCTAGGTCTTACCAAAAGAGAAGATGTCATGTTCGCCAAAATATGAGCTTTAAAATATCTTTTTTAAGTTTCAAGAGTTGCGCCTTTAGAAATAAAATACAATTTAAATAAAATACGGTCATTTTGGCGAATTTTTAGATGAAAACTGTTATACTTTGGGATGGTATGTTGTAGTAGCACAAAAATTGTGTTAACATTTTTTAAATTTATGAACCCAAATTGTTTTACTTTTCCGTAAAATGTTACATGAAATTTATTTAGATGAATAAAAACAACAAAAACATCATTTGCTTTTATACATAATCGTATCGTTTAGCATATCTCTCTCCTATAACAGGCAAGCTTTTGAAAGCCCTTATGAAATAGTTGACCATCATGTACCTTTCGGCCCTTTCTCACAATCCTTTCTAAGTTTGCATTGGTATGATACGGTGGCCTCGAAGCTCTTCGGTTCATCTTGTGAAAAGGCGGAAATTTGATGGAACCAAAGGTAGGTGGGTTAGACTTCAGCACCGAACTTATCAATACGAATAGCTACCATACTCCTCTAGAACGAGGCATAACTGTGTTTCTCTTACTAAATCTTAATAGACATCACGGAATAAGGGGGGAAAAAAACTTGGAGAATGTCAACACTGCCAAGCCTCTATGAATTATAAAATCGGAGGCATTACTTTTTATTCAGCTCGTATTTACTTTTCCTCAAAAATGTTTTAATTCGTTATTCCTCAGCCTTTAGGAGAGTTTTAATATGCAAGGATAGATCCATAAGTTTCCGGCCTAACCATTTTCTAGGTATAATAAAGATAAAAACTATATTCACTTTTCAATATAGTTATTCTTTATTGCAATATACTTCACACATCTTTGAATTAACATTTCAACCCTCCCTAAAATAGTCAGAAATCTTGTCGCTAATAACCAGAGATGTTAAAAATCGTCTTTAAATAAACCACACAAATAAATAACTTTTCTATATCTGCTAAGAAATGTATGATATATTCTGAAATTCTGAATTTTATGAGAACTCAAGAACCGCATTTGTAAAAGCAAGCCTGAAAGGAGAATTTCTCTTTCATCACGATGAAACAAAAACCTGCAACGGACATAAGAGGTAATCAATAATAATTATTACACACCCTATTGTGACCCAGCTTTAGCAGCTTATAGCTGTTCCTAATTTTGAAACATATGTTGGAAAGTCAATATTTTTCAGCAAAGCAAAAATGAAGTTGCTATGCGCAATGGATCAAATGCAAAACACAAAATTTCTTTATTAAGGGTATGAAAAAATGGATAGTACATTTGGAAAAGTGTATGAAAGTGAAAACAATTAAGCGATAGTGTATAAGAGAAAAACATTTCCTTTGTTGTGACACAACTTCGTTTTCTCTTGCCAAGAATAATTCTAACTCTTATCAGTCACCTCTCGCACTTTAGTGGTAGTCAGAATTGTTCGTCGGGAGCAAACAGCTGTGATTGAATTTCGCTATGCAAACGTGAGACAGTAATATGTTAAATGCATTACAGAGTGAGTATGGAAATGATGTTATCTAACCAACCCCGTGCTCAGTTGGTTAGAAACTCAATTCGAAGTCAGCTATAAATGACTAAAATGCACATTCGTGTCGTTTGACTAAACTTAAACTGAAAATATTTTATTGTATAATTGATCATTCCGGAAAAAGATTTTTAATATTAGATCACAATGAGAATTGTCAATAAGTAAATTATTTAATATTTATTGATTCTCTTAGTATTAAGAAAAGTTTCCTAAAATTTATACTGAAAGGCCTTTTCATACCAGCAAGTTGAACTACTTTTAGTAATTATATGCACACGAAAATATAATTATTGCTGATAATATAAATCATTGATGAGAGTTAATTTCTCTATTTTCAGTTTTTTTTTTTTTTTTTTTTTTTTGATATTTAATATAAACTCAGTTTTTCTTTTCAAAGGCCTTTTTATTATAGAACTGTAGAACTTATATAATAACGAGAAGATATTTTACGTATTCAAAAGTTAAGCCCATAATTTTCCACTTTTTATTTATTGCAAACATAAACAGAAACATGATGTAACTCTTTAACCAGAGATTCGGAAGACCACAAATCCCACTTTTAGAAAACTCTCAGGTCGTTAACTACAGTCAATATGTGATACTAAAGAAGTTTCAAGAGAGTTTCAAAAATGTTATGTAGTAAAATATGTTTTGCTGCTCTAAAACTAAGGCAGCTTGTAGTTTTTTGATGCTACAATAAAATTTATTGGTAAAACTATATGCAAAGTAAATGTCAAGAAGAGTTGGAATTTATTGCAAGAGAAGACATGACCTACTAAGTAAAACTCATTGACAGGAAGAAGATATTTCTACTGTCAAATCCACTGAAAACTAACCTAAATTTGTAAAGAAATTGAGAACCATAACAGGAGATTTTTAAAAGTGTTTAACGTCCGTTTTAACCACTGAGACATCACAGGCGGTGGACATTGATGATACATGAAATGAAATGATAATTTGGGGAAGGATTTTTTTAAAGGAAGGAAGCGTTCCAGGCCTAAGCTTAGGGTACCTCCCCGGAATTTTTCATTTATGAGGACTGAGGAAAACATGGAGTAAAAAAACTCTGTCAGGGAGGATGATCCTGATGGGCATCGAATCTCAGACCTCCCGCTCATGAGTCCGCATCTTAACGCCTTGGCCACCCGTGGCGGTTTAACAGAAGATGAGTGGACGAAACTCATGAAAGTTTACCCAATGAATAAAATGAAGTTCTAATGCATATTTATGGCCGCAATTATTTACGTTATTTTTCTATTCATTTAATGTGTGTGGATTTGTCTTTTAATCTTTTTCCTTTAATGCTCCCCAGAGATAAAAATCGCAAGGCGGTAAATCGGACGATCGAGGGGTTCATAAGTTGTTAGTGATGACTCTACCGTGGTATATTTAATGCATTGCATGCAAGGAGGCATGGGATATATGTATCATTGCAGTCATGGTGAAAAATCGCGAACTTAAATTCCCCCAAAATTAATTCGAAAAAGGATTGCAGCAAATTCTACGCATACCTATGAACTTAGCTGAAACCAAGATTCGTCCGTAAAGAAAATAAGATTCGGGTCAATTTCTCTGTCACGCACACTATTCAAAATCCATTCACAAAATGTACTCCTGAATGCAGGGTCGCCCGATCTCAGTCCTTTTAATTTTCTAGAGTTTTAACTTATGTAACTTTGTAGCCGTTCAAGCAGAGAAACAGAAAATTTCCGTTTCCTTAGAAAGACGATAAAGTCATTTTTAGGGAACGTTGCAGAACATATCCAATGTTATATAACATTTCTGTGTGTATTATGCTGTCTGTGAACGCTTTTTATCAAGAATACGTACAGTTTCACGAATTTATTTATCAATCTGTGAATAGAACTTCGACTTTGAATTTGAATATCAGGAATTCTCTCTTGAAACACTCTCCGTACGTATTACGAGCCGATTCTGTACACAGGTGCGAATGGAAAAAAAAAAAAAAAACAAACAAACAACAACAACAACAACAACAACAACAACAACAACAACCACCTCTTTAGGGAATAGAATACTTGTACTGAGGCAATTCAGGTATTCTAATAAGTACTCAATATAATAAAAAAAATATAACATACCTCCATACTATTCTAGAGTTAAACTCGTACTGACCTCCTCTCCGGCTCCCTGTCGGCTTTCAAGCGAGGGAAATAGCCGAGAACTGCAACGCTCGAGCATTTGCTGCCGACTGCACATGGAGCGGTTCGACAAAGTAAAAATCATACAGTAGAATGTCGAGTCCGAGCAATTAAGTACTGGGCACGAATTGCATGGAGATCAGGCATTTAATAGAATGATCTGCTTGGAAGAACAGTTGAGAATGGGGGGGGGGGGGATAGGACCTGAATTTAAAAATTAAGGAGTCTAATGTACGTGTAGGAATATTAACATTAATAAAAATTAAGAAATGCCTAGGGACATGAACAGGCGGTTGATTATTCCTGAGTGTACAGAAAAATACAAATTAAGTATTTTTTGTTTTGGCTCGATGTGGTTTATACCTTTAAGGTTATTTTAAAGATATAATACATATACTTATAATGATAAATCCAGTCAGAGCTGAAAATCGGGTTAGGATGGACGGCTACTACAAACAGGGGATCAACTATACAATTAGAGGCTCGCTTGATTTGGGATAACCAAGGTAACAGACAGAAAGGGTACGAGAAACTGCCCAATATACGCGGAGAAAGAATCGTGGGAACATATTCTCGAGCTCTGCACGGAGCCGGGAGAAAAGAGATAGTGCCGTTTGTTTTCGGGGAAGAGGGAATTGGCAGTACTGGACTTTGCTGGCAGACAGGAAGGAGGAGGGGAAATAGGTGAAGTTTTAAACAAAGTAGGACAGCTTAGATCTGAAAACGCAGATATTTGGGAAAGCGGGGGATCGGAGGACATTAGACACTATTTCAGAGATGCTTTTTATATATATGGAGGTGCAAGTTATTTATTATTGTACTTTTTCTTTTCACTCTCATTTTCTTCTATTTTTCATTTGTATTTATTTCATATTTTAGTATTTAGTATATATACGAGTTATTTGTTCCTTAAGAGTTAAATATGGGCTTGTGTATTGTAAAAGCAAGTTGTGCGAATATATAGTTAAATTTGTAACAAGTATATATTTTATAAATAAATACACTATTACTAATTCTATATACTACATATTATAGGACAAACTCAGGAAAATATAATAATTAAATGGCGCTGCCATAGTAAGTAATTTGTCTGTAAAGCCATAAGAAACAAAAACAAAATCTCAGATTTTCTGGTCCCCTTATGTTCCACTGTTTTTATTTATTTTTCCCCCTTCTGTTGAGGATGTTTCTTTAGCGCTACATATAAATTTATTGCAAGTATATTTCCAGATAGGATTAGTACTCGTTTTAGTTTTAGTTTTTTTTTTTGCATTTCTTCCATACCTCTATAGAAAGCATTAATTTTGTTGATGTTGATTTATTAACCACAATGAGCTGCAAACACAGTTCGGACAACTAAGCCCCAGCATGTTTATCTAATGCTTTCACCGTACGAGTGCTTAATCTTCCGCCAAAAGAATCTAACTCATTAGTGACCATGACATTAACCCGACATGGTATAATTTGTTCTGGGTGGTACTAACAATGTAGCACGTCGTGTCCATTCATACTCGTGCCTTTAAAATGGATATTAAACATCAAATCCCAGGATCAAACATAATAGCCTATTAGACAGAGCACATTACATGAATTGCACAGGCGATTTGATGCTTTGTATGCAATAAGCCTGGTCGCAAGAAACAGACTCTAAAAGTCAATGTTCAGTCATGGGACAATGCAATCGAACGTTTTTAAATTTATAATTATTAAAGTATAGAGAGGTACTTTTGGCCTGCCTCTGCACCTTGGTTGTTGATTTGGTTTATTTATGGACGCTCTTTAACATCCCAGGGCATTAGCGTCCCATTCAAATCAGGGCGTGAAACGGCCGACATATTTTGCTTAGAAGCCTCTTCTTTCAGGTTTGAGGTTCTTTAAGGTGCCGTAAATGTACGAAACGGGACCAACGGCTTTACTTCCCTTCCGAAGCAAGTCATTCTTAGGATTTTTACGCCCCGAAAAAACCCATCGATCCTGGCCGGGTTTGAACCCGCGATCTTGTGTTTAGAAGGCAAGTATGGTTACCGCTACGACTACCTCTGCAGCTGAGCGCAAGTTAAGACCACATGTGGTTATATTTTGTACTTAAGCGCAAGAGAACAGGTATTGGCTTACTCCTTTAGCACGAACTTAATACAGATCAATTTTATTTACCAGGATATGACTGTAGTCGATGCAGGCGATACTATGGTACTGTGTTTGTTGTATTTAAATTTAAATTTTTGAAAAGACGGCATAGCGATATGCATCAACTGGTTACTGATATCTCTCTTTATTCTGGAATGAACTTTCGTCAGGTGAGAAACATTTTTGTGGCTCGAAGTCAAAACGAAATAATCTTTGATGGTAATAAAAAAACAAATTACACTTAGTGTTGTAATCTTTCGTCTTAGATTTATCATTAGTGAACACCGAAAACTGATATATGGTAACGTGGTACAACTGACTGTTGTTATTCGCGATATAGGCCACTAGACTAAATCGTTTTATACAAGGTTTCCGTTTAAAAACTTTCCAGTCTGAACAACTATCTGTTAAAACAAATCAATTTAAATATTGAGGGAGAAGTTTAAATAAACTATGATTTCATTTTAGGTTTCACCCCTTCACGTTCATATGTCCCCACTTTGAAATTTCAAATAACTCTTCTGTCTTTAACCCTTAAATTTTAAAGAGGATGCAAATATCTCATATGTTTAACCATTGTTTGCCAACCTGGACTACTCTTCTTGTTTTTTTTTAATGGTGTTTATCGTCCGTTTTTACTACTGAGGCACCACAGACGGTGGACACTTGTGATACATGAAACGAAATGATATATTGGGAAAGGATATCTTTTTTTTTTTTTAAGGAAGCTTCCAGGCTTTAGTTAAGGGTACCTCCCCGGCATTTACCATTTACCTGGTGGACTTCGTATCCCAAACCTCCCGCTTACGAGTCCGCGCCTTAACTACCTTAGCCAGCCATGGCGGTCTTCTTGTTGTTTAAATTTGAACAGAATTATATAAAACAATATTGGGCATATAATATAATGATTACGTTTCGGTAACAAATTGTTCAAAATGATTAATGTAATCTACAATAAAGAACGGAATGTAAGCCAATTAGTCAGAAGTTACGAAATAGACAGTATTGCTACAACATTAATAGTTGTACTTTATAGCGAAATTAAATGTTTTTATCTTAAAATTATTTTTTTTTTATTTTGTTCAAGTTCATACAATAAATTCAAATAACTGCTTGAAATTTAAAACCAATTTGATTACGATTCGTCCCTCACTGCCAACCACCACCCACTTCGAAATTTTAAGCGTTATGTAAGTGCCGCCTATTGATTAATAATTTATAATTATTTATATTTTTATTGATATTGTGTAATTAACATTGTTGTTGTCACATCATATATAAAATACCTAATATAAGTGTGAGTCACCTCCTTGGTCTACAGGTTAGTGTTGCTGGCTGGAACGCCCGAGTTCGATTCCTGGTACCTACTTGGGAATTCTTCTATGTTAGGGAGTTCTGGGGACAATTGGGCAGCTGCCTGATAGAAAGGTGGCGATCTTCTAAGTGTGATTTTACAATTGAATGTTAACTCGAAAGATATATTGAGATTAGCAAACGTCAAAGTTAATAAAATTGAAGTTTATTCGCATAATGATGCTGATATTTCGCGTCGTAATGTTGTATGTTGTAAATTGTCTCGATTGTTGTGCGCGTATATTTATAAATCAAGTGTGGCATCAAAAAAGCCTTGCTTGTGTATTTGTGAATCCCATAATAGCGTTTGAAAGGGTTAAATTAGATATAGATATATATATATATATATATATATATATATATATATATATATATATAGAGAGAGAGAGAGAGAGAGAGAGAGATATGCCGTATGTCATAATAAGTATAATTGTGAGGCCCAAGTGTTCCCTTTCAGACACACATTCATAGTAAATAAGTGTCGTGTGAGGTAAACTGCAGATAATTTCAGTGCTGAAAATTTGTCCCTAACCTACATTTTGAAGGTGTCAAGGGCGTGAACTCAAGTATTCCAAAACTTCTTGTACAGGTTCATGCGAAATAACTCGCTTCCCGCTCGCGGCAGGAAAACAAGTAGAGTCTAATGAAGATTAAGGTCATCTATTATTGCCCTCCTGGTCCGAAAACCGATGTAAACAAATGCTTAACTTTCAATCAGTATTTTTTCGTTAAAAAGTCTCCCTTTCAGTATCGCTGAGCTAGACTCATAACAAACAGCGAAGTTAAACGATTTCTTTTTAAAGAAAGGTTAAAAATTAACAAAAGAATAATGAAGCACATCAAGCTGGTACCCAAAAAACTTGAAAACCTACAACAAAGAAAAAAAAACTCATTCTAAAGTGACCTTCCAACGTGGGGAGAACCGCTTAAAATTTTAAATGAACCACCTACCTTTCGAGGCTTAAATTTTAAACCATATGCACTTATTATTACATCTTTTGTCGTTGCATGGCAACTTGGGTGTTGTTATTGTTTGAGTTTGGACTCAATAATGCTGTAAAAACTGCTGGGAATTTCATGTAATAGTTATGTTTCGGTTATAAAAGGTTTCGAAATGGTGTATATCCTACAATGAAGAATAGAATGTAAGTGAATTAGTCAGAAATACCGAAATAGGCCCTATTATGTAATTTTCAACATTACGTATTTCCTTAAAGTAAAATATATATTTTTTACAACTAACCAGCATATTTATTTTGTCCTAATTTTAATTGCGAACTGAAATTTAAATAAGATTAATTAAAGTTATACCTTGCCCCAATCATCCACACCTACATTTTAAACAGAATGCAATTGTTATTACCTGTGGCAAACCTTGTGTTCCAATCTTAAATCGGAATGCTAGAACGCTGCTAGCAGGGACACTAGAGAAGCGTTACACTTTATCAATTGAAAAGCTGCAGGTTTCCACAACTTGGTTGGTAACTATGGGAAGTCATAATTCACGTTAAATCCACAATCTGCGCTCTCCATAACAAACTTATGTACGGGGTTCCGCTACGTGCTTCGACTCAGGTAAGTGAAGAGCAACGGTATGCACTTTGCCAACTGTGCAAGGCAAACTCTACACTCGTCACAACCGAGAGGAAAATTGCTGCCTCCACATCTGAATGTATCACAGCTCTTGAGAAGTTCTTCACAACACCATGTTCATCTCTCTGGGCAGATATTGCCACTTTTCTCTAGCATAAGGTCGGAAGTCTGAATTTCCAGAAGCAATAAAAGTGCAGCAGTGGAACAGGAAATCCGTCTGGCGTAGGCATTTCACTCGGTCTCTGACCTCGACAACACACTTGATAACAGAGTGTAAGTCCAGTGACAGAGCGGAAAGAGTATTTAATTTTGATAAGAGTCCTATCGTAATTACGTCCGCGAAAGCTTTTATACCAGTATTCAGAAAAACTTTGCACCAGCTACACTTTCAGGATTTCTGACAAAACTTCGAATTTTGAGGCGAAATGCAGTAACGCCGTGAGAAAAAGTACGCATTATCATTAGATGATCGCGTAAGTATTCAATTTTTCAGTTGCCTACTACTAGAAAGTTCATTCACACCAGAGAGAATTAGAAAACTCTTAACTATCCGCGGGTATAATAAATTAATAAAGAATTCTTTATGAAAAGTATATCCTTTTCCCCTTGTTGCTGTGCTGGCCCTCTGCAATGACTCCCTCGCTTCTCAAATCGTAGACCTTTAAACAGACCCCTAAGATCTAACTGAAAGTTTAAAACTCTTAATGTACATCCCACATACCGGAAGTAACAAACAATAAGGTATGGCCATGCTCTCAGGACACATTCTTCACACGTAGAAAAAGAAAATATGTTATGTGGACAAGGGTCCAAAAACGCTTTTTTTTTTTTTTTGAATGATTTATTTATGGACGCTCTTTAACTGCTCAGGTCATCAGCGTCCCATTCAAGCGTGAAACGGTCGACAAATTTTGCTCAGAGGCCTCTCTTTCAGGCTTGAGGTTCTTTTTCGTGCCGTAAATGTACGACACGGGACCCACGGCTATACTTCCCTTGCGAAGGAAGCCATACTTAGGATTTTTACGCCCCTAAAAATTCCTCAGTCCTGGCCGGGTTCGAACCCGCGATCTTGGGTTTAAGGAGGCAAGTATGGTAAACCACTATACCACTAGGACCGACTATAAAAAGAAAAAAAAAAAAAAAAAAACGCTTTGTTTCCACGTTAGAACTCATTTTCTACAACTCTTCATTGTGTATTAACAATAGTAAATACACAGGATTATTCCTTATTTTTTTTTATTTTTTATTCTGCACAGCTTATTCCCTGATATCTTGTTTCCACATCAGGACATAATATTACAGATTTATTTAATTGTTCCTCTTACATTTATCAACACAATTTAAATTCTACACATTTTAAAATCTGCAATACTAATACTATTACTAACAACACTGAAACTTCAATAAACTAAATCGGTTCTGGAATCCAGCAGTACGACTAGTTTAACTATGATTTATAATTACGCCTACAATTATTGGTATTCGGTAGCAATGATTACATTTAGAATTAATTAATTTATAATTTTTTTTCCAATTTAATATCTACAATCTTCATTTCTGCTAACGCTCGGTATCCGAGCTGCTCCCCACTGGAATTCCTGGCATCAGGGCCTGGACGCAATGGAGTTGCTGCCGGTCTCAAGTAGCAGCTATGTTGAGCCATGGTGTGTTGACAGTGCAGTTTCCTTCTCTTCTCTCGTTTTGATCTCTGTCTACTTCTTCTTCTTCTTCTTCTTCTTCTTCTTCTTCTTCTTCCTCTTCTTCTTCCCTATACTGCTTCCTTTCCGCCCGAAAACTACCATTATTCTCTTTTTCTGTCAATTCTTTTCCCTTCTTCTGATTCAGTTTGGGTGCTATCTTCTTTATCGTCTTTTTCTTCAACTAATTTAGTTGTAAATATCTTTCTTGTTTTCCCCTGTTTCTCTCGGGTCTTCTAAGGGAATATACGATTTCTCACCTTTGGATTTTTTCTCTAGTTTTAATTTTTGCTCTTTGTATGCTCTTCTGCCATTTTGCATAAAAGTTTATTTGTTAGCTCGTTCAATGTCCTTAAATCATCTTCATCTCGCATGATGTTCCAGATGCGTTTCCTTGCAAGTAGTCGTCTTTCCTCTGGTACAATTTATAGCATTCAAATGAGACATGTTCCGGTGAATCGATCACGTTACAGTCCGCACATGTATTGTTTGCTTGTAATTTAAATCTTTGTAAATATGAACAATATGGACCATGTTCTACTACAGATGTACTATAAACGTTTATTGGGATGAATATGTTTGAATTATCTTTCCTTTATGGATGGGAAGATTTCATAAACTCTTCTACCCTCTTTTATTTGACCCCATTCTTGTTGCCATGTTTTAATAAAGAATATTTTATTTCTTTTTTATTTCTACATTTTTTTATCAATAATATCCATTATTTTTGAGTTGTTTTGTGGTTTAATCCAATGAGAGAATGCTCTTAATCGAACTAAATAATAATTGGCCATATACCGAATAGGAACAGAAAGAACAGCGCACCACATGAAACTCTTTCTTATATGAAATGTTCAAAATGCACTCCGCTAGCATTGATATATGCATCAACCCGCCGTCGCATTGAATCCCGGATGCACTTAGGTATCTTCGGAGAATTGTGTATTATTTCGCAGCCTTCCAATATACATGCACGTAGACACTCTGCATCTTGTACCGCGGTTCAATAACAAGAGCCTTAAAATGCCCCCTCAAATAAAAATCTAGTCGGTTTAGGTCCGGAGAGCGTGGAGACCAGGGAATTGGTTCACCTCTGCCTATCTGTTATTTAGAACAGATCACGGAATCTGTTATTTAGAAGTCGACGAACATTAACACTTAAATGAGGAGGAGCTCCATTTTGCATGAAGTACATGTTCCGTCGCACTAGTAAAGGCGCATCTTCTAGAGAATAGGTATTCTATTAGAATGCATGGTAAGTTTGTCTACTGAACCTGGGTGGAAGAACACGAGACTAAGTCACCAACAATGCAGGCCCAAACATTGACAGAAAATCTTCGTTAATGACGTTATTCAACAGTTGCATGAAGATTCACGTTAGCCCGTGCTGCTGATTGTGAAAATTTACAATCGGATTCCGTTGAAACGACGCCTCATCCATGAACAGCACAGTAGTACTAAAATCAGGGTTGACACCTTGTTGAATAAACCATTCGTAGACAACCCATGAAAGAAAAGCATCTGCTGATAGTGCCTGCACACTCTGTAAATGGTATGGATACTGCATTGCCTATATAATACTCTCCAGATAGTCATGTGGTCAACATTGCTTGTTGCAGCTAATTGTCTTACGCTAACATTAGTGTTGTCATCAACTGCATGAAGAACTTCCAACTCCAGTTGAGGTGTTGGCCTCGCTCTTCTAGGCTTCCTCCAGTCGCGAGTAACAGGCTTAAAGTCCCACCCATGCTTCCTAAGACGACGATTAATTACTTCAAACGTCTTTATGTTGGGGCATCTTCGTTCTGGAAATCTCTCCCGATACAAACGTTCAGCGGCGCGGCCATTACAATGGGAAAATCCATATATCAAATGAGCATCTATCGACTCCGTAACCTCCATTGCCCTGTATGGAAGCCAAGTTCGTAATGAACACTAAATAGTTGATGCTACTTGTGGTAGTAGCAAAGTGAGTCGCATGTCAACATTACCTACATTTGAAAAAAAACACAAAGAGTTTCAAGGTATGCTGATACATTCCGTTCCTGTATGTTTCCCATGAAGAGTTGTAGAAAATGAATTCTAACATGGAAATAAAGCTTTTCTGGACACATGTCCATATAACATATTTTCTTCTACGTGTGAGGAATGTGGTCTGAAAGTTTGGCCTTAATCTTATCGTTACACCCGGTATATATATAAAATGTAGCGAACTAGGTCAATGTAAAGAAATAAAACGCATAAACATACATAACTGAGAAAATATTTATTTCAATCCCGTTAGTGTTCTCTAGTGAAAGAAACGAAGTAGATGAACAAGATATAAATTGGATTACTGTGGCGACAGCTAGAGCCAACATGACAGAACGTAACAGTGTAAATGCTAGGATGGTAAACTGGTGAAAAAGGAAAACGTATTAAATAAATTGCATGCTCGAAGAGCAATCATGAAATGAAGGACAAAAGAGTGAGGGGATAACTGGAATAACTTTTCCTTTCCCATTATTAATTCGTGGTCATTGTCTCTGCAGCAACAACCCTTCTTTAGAAAAAGTATATTTCAAATTTAGCGGTAAAACTTCTAGAACGTAGTTATCCCCAAAATTTTTGAATAAATGTATTGTTCTTTCTCACAGGAATTTTTTTACCAAGGAAGTCAAACCGAAATATATTGAAACTTTAAATTTTATTACTACTCTTTTTCCTGGCGTTAAGCATGTTCGTTTCATGCCATTGGGCTAAATGTGAAACTTCTTCGATTATTCTCCCAGGTTGATCATAAAGAAGCGCTAATGTTAATAAAAAAAATTGAAGTATTCTCTTTTGCCAACTGTGCATCAAAATCCTCGCATAGTGCCATCAAATGGCTCAGCATTCCATAATTGCTTTTCGCTTACTCTTATTGTATCTTTGTCTCTCTCGGTTTCAGAAAGTATTTTAAGAGAAAGTGAGATGGCAGCTATAGTATTCCATACTCCTCCAGGCCTCAGTTTATCTTTATAAGCGTTACCCCTATTAATTTGCAAGCAAATACTTTCCGATGGCACTGCATCCTCTTACTTTTTGTCATCATTTTCATGATTGGTTCTCCGGTATGCAACTTATTTCAAATGTTTTCCTTTGACAGCAGTTTAACACACTACAGTTACACTGTTACGTTCAGTTAGGTTGGCACTAACCACAGCTAACCATGTTATATCTTATTTATTGCTTCGTTTCTTCCACTGAAGAAGAGCTTAAGAGATCGAAATATTTATTTTACAGAGTTTTAAAATATTATTTTATTATATATATATATATATATATATATATATATATATATATATTAAATTAGGTACTCAATGCAGAGAAATAAAACAGACACAATTATAAAATAAATATTTCAATCTCTTAGGCTCTTCTTCGGTGGAAGAAATGAAGCAACAAACAATATATAACATGGTTAGCTGTGGTTAGTGCCAACCTAACTGAACGTAACAGTGTAACTGGTAGTGTGTTAAACTGCTGTCAAAGGAAAACATTTGAAATAAGTTGCATACCGGTTTTTATATATATATATATATATATATATATATATATATATATCTTAAATTTGTGAATCAAGGTTTAGAAAAATTAAATATTTAAACAAACAAATAAATACAATTTGCTCAATATTTTAATTGTAATTTATCCCTACAAAACAGTAACAATCGTAACATTGTATAAAATACTTAAAATATTCCTGTTAATAATAACTAAAACTGTATATGACAAAATATTATTCTTACATTTTAATTCTTGAATGGGAGAGGCATTGCTGCATTTTACTAACACACCGTGATATATCGAGCTTAATAGGAGATATGTGTATTCTGAGTTCTAATTCTACGTTTTTCAAACTGTTTTTATGCTTGTTTTTTCAGATAAATGAATGTACAAGTATATAATGATTTTTACATAACTAAATTGTTACGGAAGGCACACGTCTATGGCCCTCTTTGATAGTCTGGTAAAATCTTCCTGCAAGTGAGCCCAAGTATACCGTTTTGGTAGAGAATGTGGAACCAGCAATGAATTCTTGTGACATAATTTTTTTAATTTCAAAGAAGGGCATATAGCTTCAAAACCCTTGTAGAGTACATACACGCGCGCTCACATACATACATACATACATATATACATAAACACAATGTATAAAAGTTTACTGCAAAATTCTAATAATAATAAATTATATTATATTATAATAAATCACACAGTTAATGTAACTTCATATTGTCCCAATCTACCATTACTTCCGAAAACATTCTTCTTCTTTCGCTATATTTTCTTTCATCCGTTTGTAGGACTTTTATATCCCCTGGGTATTACACACCAATGCCTGGGTTAGTCGCTTGTCGAAAAGCAATTTATTCTGGACGTATATAGATAGAGTACACATGCACAATGAGGGGATTCCTGAATGGATGGTCAGTCCTATGTCAAGGGCACCTCGATGACATCACAAACACAGAAGACACAAACACACACACAGATAGATGAAGAAGTGGAAAGCGTATCCGTGGCTGGAAAATACTAACCCGGCAATTTCTCCTCTTTAAAATGGACTTAGGAAAACTACAACAAACCGTCTCAATCATGTAGGTCGGCCGCAGGATTTAAACCTGGAACCTTCCGAATACGAACTCCAAGGGTTACCGCCTGAGTCAACCAGCTCTTTCTAAAATACATTCAAAGTGATAAAATACTGCCAAAACGAAACTAAATATGCATTTAAATACGTATTTTACTGGGAAACAGGAGTATTATAAACAATATAAATATAATTTTCTTCTTAAAGTCAATTTTAAACATGAAAACTTAGTATAGAAATTCGGAATTTAATATTTAAATAAAAGTTATCTTTTTCGTTTGAGTTTTCATCAAAGTATTATAGCATAATTTGATCGGACAAAATGCAGGGTTAGGTATTTTAAATGTGGTAGTTTAAGTAAACCAGGTATTTATATGTTGCATATTGAAATTTTAAAAACAAAATATTTTGGACAAAGTATCTTCAAAGGTATGCCATAGATAACGTTAATATTTTGAAAATTGTGCTTTTGTTATGGTAAATGGATTATATTTAAAAATATTGTGTAATAAATAATTTTGAAAGTAACTGAGCAAAATACATCTTAATTTCCTTTTTTCTTTTTTTTTTCTTTTTTTTTTCAGTAACTATAGTAATAGTATTTTCAAGATTCACTATAAAAAGTAACACTTTTATCATAAATGCTATTCTTTTAGAGTTTGCAGAAAAATATATTATAGGATTTATACACTGGGTTAAAAATTATATTATTCCTTAATAAAAAGTTTAAAAGTATACAAAATATCAGTGGTGCATTTGCTTTAGCTAATGAGACACGAATACATGAAAAGTTTCCTCTTTTTATTACATTATTTTGAAATATTTTAATAAGCATTAATTTAAAAAAAAATGATATACATTATAAGACAAATAATAATGTCCATACATTTTTGTACATACTGTAGCACTGAAAGAGAATCTATCCAATTGTATTTCAGATGTTTAAAAATGTAATACTGTATGTGAAATATTGACATATCATGATTACTTGTCCCCTTAAAATATTTAAACCCTGTTGTAAATGTTCAAAAATATCAGGTCAGTTTGTAGCTGGATATATTTTTATGTAACAAGTTTAGTCGATTTCCAAACAGCCTGTGATGAAGGGAAATCAAATGGGTGTATGCATATTGTAATGTTACCGCCGACTTATGACAGGCCCATAATGGAAAATGCGGGAGTGAACGAGCGAATATGTAACTCATACAACATGTTCCAACACACTACGCAGGCCGGGCAACCCACAGACTGATGCCGTGTGTGGTTTGCACTGCGGTTCGATCTAAATACGCAGCGGTCATCACACACGGTTCAATGCTGGCAGCCAAACGTGAATTTAATACACAATGCAGACAGTTGTAATGAATAAAAGTAGAGTTGTATGCGTAATTACATTAAAATACAAGTGGTTTATGTCTTTGCAATAGCAGCAATTAATGAACTGTGTTTTGGTAAGCCTGCTGTGCTTAAAAGTAAAACCGAATATGGGCAAATGGTAGAGTCCGCTCAGTTATACAAAAAACATTATCCGCCTCCTAGACACAGTAGAATTATCATTATTTAGACGATTTGTTCAGAAAGTTTAAAAGCACACACTTTTTTTTTTGAGTAGTGTTTAACGCTCGTTTTTACTACTGAGGCACCAGAGGCGGTGGACACTGATTATACATAATATGAAATGATATATTGGGAAAGGGTTTTTTAAGGAAGGAAACGTTCCAGGCCTAAGTTTAGGGTACCTCTCCGGCATTTGCCATTTATGAGGACTGAGCAAAACCTCAGCCAGGAAAAAACCTCAGCCAGGGAGGATGGTCCTGATGGGATTCGAACCCAAGACCTCCCGCTCACGAGTTCGCCGCGCTATAACCACCTCCGCCACCCGCGGCGGTAAAAGTACACACTCAAAATTGTCTAATGTATAAAGTACTTTTCTTAAATATTATAATAAGTATGCATGGAATCTGATCAATTGAGCTGTTTAAACTACAATAATCTTATATTGATAGTACAACACAAAATTCTACAAAAGGAAATTTTTATTATTTTTCTAAGTAATTCGATTTTACAATTTTAAAGATACTAACGCAGGATCATATATATATATATATATATATATATATATATATAAATGAACAGTAATTATAATAGTACAAAAAATTAAAACACCAAGAAAAAGTCACACTTGAGATCGCAAAATTTACGCGCGCGCGGGGGTGTGGTGTGCGTGCGTGTGTGTAAATTTTCCCTTTTTCTCACGTTGTCTGTTATGGTTATGCCATTAGTAATTTGTATGACCATGCATGAAGTAAGTACTTTTCCGCACCTCCTTGACATTGGAGAAATGTGATAAAGAATTGCTTATTGTATAAGTTTTCCTGTGATGGTGGAGATGTATGAACATCTCCATGCTCTAACACTCTCTTTTGAGAGTGTTCCAGATGCTTAATGGGATTTAGAATAGACCATATCCTGGTACAAAACACTGTGTCTTTTTAACTTCTTAGATACACACCTTGCACCATGACTGTTTTTGCTTTGTCATGCATACTCAGTCAAATGCTTTAGCAATAAGAACATCATCACCTGCAAAACATATTGAATATACTTATTTTTATTTCTCTATTTGTCATTATCCTCTCCAGGCCATAATGGTACTTCCTTCGAATTTCTTAAGATCTTGTAAATGCAACAACAACAACAACAACAACAACAACAATAATAATAATAATAATAATAATAATAATCTGAAATACTCCATCCCGGTACTTTGTTTCCTACACCCAGACTGTATTGCAAACTCTTACACTTTATTTCTAAATTACAAAATTACATTCTTACATTATTATTTTCCAGATAATAATTATACCTAGGTTACAATTATGAATGTACTAAAATAATAAAAATAATAAATTTGATTAATAACAAAATTACATCTCCCTTCAACTACTTCCTAATTGCTGGAAACCAACAATATTCGAATAACTGGAAACCAGCTAATACTTCCACTTAATATTTAACTGTAAATTATTAAACTACTATTCACCGGTATCCGGTAGAACCTGAACTGGTGACCAGTACATTTCTGACATACTTTTACTTTACTACTTATATGTATGTATCTATTCCTGTCTATGTTTGTATAAAACAATATTATATATCTATTGATCTTATATTTGTTTCTTTGTTTGCCATATTATATTATATAATCTTTCTATGTTAATTTCACTTGTAAATTTCACATTTATATCTTATATTAGCCAATTTTAACACTAATTATATTCTTTGTTTGCGGTTCTAATGAACTTTTATCAATGGAACATTTATCCTACTAGTTTATTACTTTAACATCGTCAACAACAGTAATAATATCACAAGTATTACTAATTATAATTATAATAGTTTTACAACAATTTTATTATATCTGACTTCACTTTTTATTTATCTTCCTTTTCTTCTTCACTCTTTCACCATACCTTTTTCCACAATCACTTTACCCTCCTCTCATTCTATATATACAATACTGTTTTTTATCCTATAAAAAGTTTCCTTTCGATACTCCACTACACTTTACACTTCTCTATTGCATTTTTTTATTTACCCTTTGCACTCACAAGTTTAAAACTACCCTTACTATTTGCACCACCAACTTTACTCCACTCCACTTCACCCATATCTATTACACCATTACACTCCAATATATTATACCCGTCTCAATCTTTATCATATTTCTCCTTCATTCTTCCTAAACAAGCTCCTCTAACTCCCATCCTCTGCATCTTCACTAAGGCCCCCAACAACTCCTTCAGCTCCTGCTTCTCCTGCTACCGCATCATATTCTTTCCCTCCTCTTCTTCTCACTATACTTTTTTCTTCTGACTGTAGGTTTGTTTATTATATAACTGCTTCTACCTCTTCTTCTCCATCTCCATCATTTCCCTTTCCTTCTTTCTTCTTCTTCTTCTTCTTCTTCTTCTTCATTTCCCTTTCCTTATTTCTTCTTCTTCTTCTTCTTCTTCTTCTTCTTCTAAAGTGATTCGAATAAAATTTTCATTGCGATTTGGGTGGTAAATATTTTTTCTGGTTGTCTATATTTAACATTCTTAATCTTTCCAATCTTATAACTTCCACTTTTTCTTTTTCTTTTGCAGCTGAAATCTCTCTTTGCTCTATCATTTCTTCCCATGTTATTTTACTTATTTTATGGGTTTCAAGATGTTTATATAATTCTTTGTTCTTTAAAATATAGGCTACACGATGGCCACTTAAATTCCCTCTTTCTTCTGAAGTTTGGTTCCTATAACGTGGACATTCAAGCAAAACATGCTCCTGTGTAGCACATCGCAGGCAAGTATAGTTTTGGGTCCTTTTAATTTTGTGCCACAATCTTTCTAAGGTATGTGATTGCCTGCATGCATTAGATGTGGATTGAAAAATGATTAATCTGTGAAGAGAACCGTTGTTGCTGTTGCCAATTGTCAGGCTCCCCGTACCAAGAAATACGAGGCAAATCCTGAAGGACAGGAATTAAGTACTCTTTTGTGTAGTCTATTTCTAACAATTTGGATTGAAACAGATCATCATTTGACTCTTTTCTCTCAAGGCTCTTAGGAATAGAAATTTTGTCTTGTGCAGCAATTGTAACCCTTGGTTTGTCTGAATGTTGTCCTTCTATAGTGGCAAATTATTGATATCGCTATTAGCTTTATTGGTCTTGAAAAACTGAAACTAAATCGAAATACAGTAATCCAAATGTATGAATCATAAAGGTTGTGAGCCCAAAAAATCTGTTAAAATAAATTCGTCTATTAAAAAAACTACTTATTACTTAAGCAGAAGTAAACATTACAGAAGACAGTATGGCTAAACTATAGTTACACAGTATTCGCCCTATTTCCAACAGTAAAAAAAGTTAATCTGTTACGTTTTTATATTGTTCACAACAGTAGGACTGAAGTAAAATATAGCACTTATTTTTTGTCTTGATATTTGCGTTTGAAATTAAAACCATTAAAATGTAGTCATATAAACAAACAGGTTTAATACCAGGGAATAGCAGTTACCTTTGTAGTGACTATATTGACAAGGCATAACGCTATTAATACTCGTAAATTTTTTGAAAAAAATCTTATCTATTTCCTATAATTTATACTCTTACATATTAATATTTGACTTAAGAATGTTATTAATTCCAAAATGTATCTATTTCCTTGTTTTTCCTTCCTTTGTGTTTGGAATATTATACACAAACTCTAATAATAACGCTACGACTAATAAAACTGAATGCACTTCGAGCACTGGGAGTACAGTTGGTGCACTCAATGGAAAGACAGGGAGAGGTACAAAGTGCTGTCCGCTGTTCGGACAAGTGAAAGAAAAGGAAGCTAATCTATTATTGGATAAATTGCATTACTGTATTTTTGTTTCTTTTAGACCACTTTATTTATATTTGTGCACTGCTTAGCGCGGCTTAATGACACATACTAGGCAAGTGATTGGTCAATGTCCGTACATACAGGATATCGCTTTGTACTAAAGTAAAGTTGCAGACAGACTGTTCAATGAACATTTAGTAGAGTTTAGAGTTTTAGTTTAACAAAAAGCGGTTGTTAGTCATTATTCAGTTTACAATGTATGAAATATCTTCTCACAGCCAAATACACATTTGAAATACAAACGTTATGTATTTGAGATACATAAACCCGAAAAGGCAATTTTCCAAGAATCCTGGAGATAGTAATAAATGATGATATCTTTTTGCTATGCCCTGTCTAACAAAAACTGATAAGCGTTGTACAAAAAACGTACCCTATCGCGCTTATGCTGGGGTGGAACTACGGGAATAATAAAAGAGTAAAGCACTATAAATGAACATCGACAGAGGTGGAGGGAGTAAAATATGGGGGAAGAAATACAATATTTTTGCTATGGCCAGTGTTTCCTTCACCCTTCACCAAGTTCCATTCCTTAGTTGTGTACAGGGTTGCCAACGCCCCACCAAACCTGAAGTTTTTGATAGTTCACAGTGAGAAAAAAATTGTCTGTGATAGGTGGAAAACTTGGAGATTTTTAATTTTGTCTGGAGATTTTAACGGTGATTTTAAGATATGTTTCTAATTTATTTATCAATTTTGTCACTTAATTCAACATTTAAACAGCCTTTTCTAAATGAATTGACAAAGCATTATGCACTATCAATTTGTGCTACGCATCTTTCGCTTTGTGGAATTCGTTTATTATGGTGATAATTACCCGACCTGACCTGAGCGACGTATACCTTGGCTGTTGCTCCTGACAGTGGTGGCGATAGCGATGAGGAAGAGGAAACACTATTATTGTATTAAAGGTAATTATAAAGTAATTATCGGCATATTGTATTCTGTTAAATTTCTCTTGTGAAAAATGAATAATCATTTCAGAGCTATTTGGATTGTTAACGGCACTTTCAATCTGAAATGATCTTTATTTCCTTTTTTAAGTTTAAAATGTCTACTGAAGTCTATACTGTGTAACTTTAAAAGCAGATAACAATATCGGAATATTGCTTTAAAAAGAATAGCAGCGGTTTTCTGGAGGGAAAGTTTTTCAATTTCGGTTTCGGTTTCTGGTGGGGTTTTACTGTCAGGTTAGAGGTTTCTGGAATAAAGTATTTGGCAACCATGATTATATAAATTACGGTCAATGTTGAAGTACACTGTATGTGCAGTATGTTTCGTCGATTGTTACTCGGCAAAGGACAAAGAGGTAATCGGTTCTGGTGGTGTAGTGGTAGTCATACTTGTCGGCTAAACCCAAGGTCGCGGGTTCGAACTCGGCCAGTACCGATGGATTTTTTCGAGTGTAAAAATCCTAAGTATGGCTTCCTTCGGAAGTGAAATAAAGCCGTGGGTTCCGTGTAGTACATTTACGGCACGATAAAGAACCTCAAGCCTGAAAGAAGAGACCACTGAGCAAAATTTACCGACCGCTTCACGCCCTGAATTGAATGGGACGTTGATGACCTGAAATGTTAAAGAGCGTCTATTTATATAAACTACGTCAATAAAAAGATCACCACGACAAATATATTGGGTAAATATTAAGTTCACGCATTTTTACCTCGCTATCTTGTTGTTTCTGTACTTGAATCTTTGTTCTTAATGAAGTTATTAAGTTAGTATGTGTATTATTATTTAGAACCGCCCCTCCAGTTGCTTCTAAGTTGAAAAGGAAAGCATCATAAACCCATAGTCGCGAAATTGTCTCTAATGTGTATACTTGTAACAATGGGGGCGAGCAATAAAGGCGACATCTACTCACCAGAGCACTGTAAGAAAATTTAAAAAGTTCAAGAAAGGGTTCCTAAGGCAACTGACTTGTTAATGTGATCAATATCTAATCACTGAACTATAGGAAAGATTACGTTTGTAAGAAAACTACTTTCAAGCACAAAATGGAACAGCATGACTATAAAGAAACTGCAGATATAATTACGAGACTTGATCGACTTCTATAGCAGCTGCCCTAGCCTCAGTTAGTATCCGCCATTCCTTCTCGGAACATGGGCGCCTCCCGTGAAGGAAATTGCATTCATTTGTGCAGGGATAATTTCACCTACACTTATTTCCCGACAGAAGGCAGAGAGATTGTGACCTACAACGCCATCTAAGAGGGAACTGAGTATTTCTTGGGCGTAAATTTTGTTCGGAACTTTTTCAGGTATGGAGTTCTTTAACGTGCCATAACTCTATATCAGTCACTTACAAGGCAAATGCTGTGTAGGACTATCATTAATTAGTAAGTGCGTGATTGTAAAGTGTGTTATGGTTCACGTATGTTATAAACAACGAAGGTCCTTAATCAAAAGGTTTGTCTTCGAAATAAATTAAAATAAATAAAACAAAAATTCTAGAACAAGTAATTAAAAGAGAGCAGCTACGGCAGTGTTTGGTGGTTTTTACAGGTATACGAAAAATATGTTGATATTGCAGTTTCAGCAGAAAACAGTTTATTATCGGTATCAAAAAAATTCTTGCAACTACTGCTGTTTGCCACATATGCGAGAGTTCAATAATCTAGATTAAGAATTGAACTCCATTCAAAATTCCGGAGTTTGCCCAGCTGGTTTCGAACACCAGAACTCTCAAAATCTACCCTTCTCCTTTAAAAACACATTTTCTACAAACCATTTGTGGAGTTTCAGTTTATCCGCAAGGTGGACATATTGCCTCCCCATTCCAGTTTGTGCAACGCCTCTGATCGGACGCTAAACCTCTCCCTGTCAAGCGGAAAGCCCCGCTAAAGACAAGTTGCCAGGATAGGGACTTAGGCGTTAGCTACTTCTCCTTCCCGTCAAAGGAGAAGTATATAGTCTTAGTACACAGTTTACCCTAGTGCCTGCTACTGCTACTTTTTTGAAGACTTCAGCTGTCCAAGCACTTTGCCCTATCGCGGAACAAGACGATATCTTCACCTGCCACACCTTCCCTGTCCTCTACTTTTTTCCTTACACTAGAATACTTTTTTTTAATACAGACAATGTTTCTATATTTCCCAAGATCGTTTGTACAAAGTCACTTTACTTTTCCCAAATGTTTACCTCGACATAAATATAAAATAGCTTCAACTTCCATGTTCATATTACTGATATTAGTATAAATAGTTAAATGTATTATAAATCTTATTATAATCAATTTATACAGTTTATATGTCTGCATATTAATTGCTAAGTTATTTTATGTATTTCTTGAGTATTAGAACAACCTGTTTAGAAAGCTTTTAGACATAACCAGGAAGTGTGGTGTTTTGGGAACGGAACAAAAAGAACCAAATGACACTGTACAACTTTTGTGTATATTTTGTAAGAAGCTTTGTATAAGAAGGGTTGTCTCTAAGAATTTGAAAAAGAGTGGGTCAGATTCCTAGGTATTGCATGAACAGACAGAAGGGTTAGCTTTCTTTTTTAAAATCCATGACAGGTCCGGCAATAAAAACCTATTGATGCAACAGAACCTTGTGGGTGTAATAACTTGTAACCAGCATTACCTAAGGAAACCCAGGAGAAAAACAAAAGGAATAAAGGGTAAAAAGGCCAGTCAATCGGAGAGCTTGTGGAGTAGAAAGACGCAAACCGTCAACAGGGAAATAGTGTATAAAGAGAAGAACAGTGGTACGGTGAAAGATTGGGTACAATTACCGGGAAGTGATAGACTAGAACCCATCGGGTTAGTTGCCAATACTCATTAAACTTTTCAGAACTTAAATGCGGCTCTTGAAAGATAAAATTACTTAAATATAAATTAATCGTGTTATAATATGCTCTACGATTCGTGTTCGTCTTTTGCATAATTCTCAGTCCTTTCCCATTGGCCTAAGAGGGTCATAAAATTCTAGCTATTCGATAGGCAGCAGGAGGAGAGGAAATCGAAATCGACATCAATCCGTAAACAATCAATTGAATCAACAAACTGCTCCCCCACTTATCGCATTAGACTATCGAATACGATTGCAAATTCTGCAAGTCGATACCTCCAACGTTTTAATACAACATGCAATTTAGCTAAGAATATTTCAAAGAAAATTACTATCAGAATTTTAGAAGGAAACCCCTCCTCACAGAAAAACAGATATGTTTGTTTGTCTAAACACGAACAAAAGTATTAAAGAAAGCAAAGTAAGTGGTATATCCTGCATATTTAAGCGTAGGGAATTCGGACTTTTCAGCAAATTAATAAACTGCCATCTTCCTGATATTCATTACGGCTTTCAAACCCATAAGCGTAATATTACAGACTATATATTTCGAATCCCGCGGCGCGCTCTTGTATTATTAACGCAAAGTCAATTACTGTAAATCAATTCAGCGAATCCTCAGCTCGCAGCTTAATTTTCTGTTGCGGAGAATGGGGTGTCTATATTATGTTGATCGTATTTGCGCACGGTACTTGCCCCTCAACTGCCTGGTCTAAGCTGCTGGTCTGCTTTCCGTCTTTTATATCCAAGCTTGAATTGCATGCACCGAAGCGTTTCAAACAAGATTTCATAGAATTAAACAGCATAGACAAAATATTTTACATTTCAAAGCAAATATATTGAACAAGTTTATAAATAGTGTTAGCGACATTATTGAAGAAATATACCAATTTTAGTATTAGTCTTTCTGTATTAAGTATTGCTATAGCAAAAGTGCAGGACTGTCACTAAACAAACCGAAGACGCAGTTAATTTCAAACGAACCTAAAACCCCAATAAAAATAAATGGAACAGTCTGCACATATGTGAGCGAATATACTAGGACAACAGATTTCCTTCCATGATAAAACGGAAAAAGAAGTACAAAGAAGGATCTCATTAACCTGGAAAGCATTTTGGGTCCCTAAGTTTATATTATTAGACACAAATAGCTACCAGAAGCAAATGGCAATGGGGTAGTAACGTCGCAAGAATGCAGGACAATAGATGGACCTACAAGATCTCCATGTGGAACCCCAGGATAGGAAAAACGACAC